>JAWQEG010003603.1:0-53024 GCA_033782935.1 Petrolisthes cinctipes | reverse complement strand
AGAGAGAGAAGAGAGAGAGAGAGAGAGAGTGTGTGTGTGTGTGTGTGTAGGGAGCGGGAATGGAATCGAGAGAAAAAACTATGAGGAAGGTAAACAGGAAGATGTGGAGATACGGGAAGGAGGGAAAGGTGAAAGGAAAGGGAGGAAAGGGGTGGGGAGGGATAAAATGAGTGAGAGAGGGGGGAAAGGGAGGTGAAGGGAAATATGAAAGGAGAGAGAGAGAGAGAGAGAGAGAGAGAGAGAGAGAGAGAGAGAGAGAGAGAGAGAGAGAGAGAGAGAGAGAGAGAGAGAGAGAGAGAGGGGGGGGGTAAAGAGGGAGGAAGGAGGGTTCGGAATTAAAGCTGGGTGTTGTTCAGTTCAACTAACTCTCTCTCTCTCTCTCTCTCTCTCTCTCTCTCTCTCTCTCTCTCAACTCATAACAATCGTTCTAATTACGTTCTCTTGAGATGGAGAAAGTACATGTGTGTTGGTGGAAAATCTGGAGTACCGATTCCTCCAAACTATTCCATATTGGTAAGGTATTATATTTTTTTCATCTGGTCCTCTTTCCTGGCATAATTCTATAATATTATACTTTGGAGGAATCGAGGCACTCCAATGTACCAAGATTATAATATTACCCCCTTTATAGTCGAGGTCAAAATAATGTCCTTTCTCCCTCCGACCTATAACGTGACCCTAACCTGTTCAGAACGCTGGGGGTTGGCTTAGGTTAGGTGTTTGCAGCAGGTCATTCAACTTTAGTAAGCTCTCTCGCTCTTGCCCCTCCCCCCCCCTCCTCTCTCTCTCTCTCTCTCTCTCTCTCTCTCTCTCTCTCTCTCTCTCTCTCTCTCTCTCTCTCTCTCTCTCTCCAACAACCAGCCATGAAGCGATCCCCCACGCCTCAATCCTCTCTCTCTCTCTCTCTCTCTCTCTCTCTCTCTCTCTCTCTCCACTCCTCAATCCGGATCCAGCCAACGCCTTTGTTTACGATTTGGATCTCGTTTTCAGATCCGATACATCCCTTGGCAACCACGAGTTCCCCCTAAAATATATAATACTAGCGGAGGTACCCGGCGTTGCCCGAGAAAGATGCCATACTACAGCTACCCCAAGGCCTGGGCCTGGCCTATGACTGATGTCATGGTTGAATAGCCTGGACATGACACCCCATATGCATGACATCATGACATAGCCATGACAGGTCTCGGTAAAGTTTTATTAAAAGCAAACGCCTAACTGTCATAATGGTTACAAATATTCTGCGATCTCAGGCCACTTGCCAGTTGCCATACGTACATAAAGACGATATAGTACATACGTCTTTTCAGCTTGAAGGCCCGAGACTGACTGAATTTCCAAATAGCCTTTTTGCCTTCTTCAGCTCGAAGCTGTACATTTCGCGCTCGTTTTTAGCGGCTCGAACGAAATAAAATCCGTTTTGAGCTTCTGTTCGAGCGGTACATTTTAGCAGCTCGAACGGAAAATTTCATGGTTTTAACCGATAAATAGAATATTTGACATTTTAACATAATTTTTTACGTCAAGTTACGTCATAAAAACCTTTGCCGGTGGTGCTGATTCAGAATATATAGTTTTGGAAGTGTAACCGAGTTTTTTTTTGTGGATTTATAGATGACACAATTTTTACGTCGAGTTACATCATGTTACGTCATACCAAAACCTTCGCCTAGTGATGGTGATTCAGAATATATATATGGGTTTTGGATGTAGGTGTAACTGTTTTCGAGTTATAAGCGGACAAACAGAGACAGATTGCCATTTATAGTATACATACACAGTAATACACTATAACATTCATACACATACAGGATATACACTCTTATTAAGGATAATGTGTAAGTAGTAAAGTATGTTAGGCCTAGTGTATATAATGTAGATTTCTGACCATACATAATGTCCATACAGGTAATTGTCAAACCTCGTGAACTGTAAAATGATTGAGATGTAATAATAGGTTAATTTTGTCAACATCATTCATTACCCATCGAATATATTGGTTCATTTATGGTCTTTGTATGTATGTATGTATTCCTAGTCAAAACGAGGAGGAGGAGGAAGGAAGGAAGGTAATTAGTGACCAAGTGTGGGAGGGAGGAGAGGGAGGAGAGGGGTTTGATGATGGAGGAAGCGTGTAAGTGACGGGAGATGAAAAATGGGGGAGTGATGAGGAAGGGTGAAAAGAGAAGAAGAGTTGGAGTGATGAGGAAGGGGAAAAGGGAGAGAATTAAGAGGGGGAAAGGGAGAGGGGGATGATGAAGAAAAGGGAATGGAGAGGAATGGGGGATCAATAAAGAAAGGGGAAGAGAGAGAGGAGGAAAGGGAAAGGAAAAGTGGGAGTGATGAAGAAGGAGAAAGAGACAGAAAGAAGGGAGTGACGATGAAGGGGAAAGGAAGAGGAAGAACGGGAGACTAAAAAGGGAAATTGAGAGAGTAATAGGGAAAGGAAGAGGGATGGAGGAGTAATGAACTAAAATGTGGTAAGATGGTAAGTATGGGAATGGAGGTGGGTGAGGGATGTGTGTGTGGAGAGGGGTGTCGGGGGATGTGTGTGTGGGAGGATGTGTGTGTGGGGTGGAGGTGGGTGTGGGTGTGGGTGTGTGTGTGTGGGTGTGTGTGTGTGGGTGTGTGTGGGTGTGTGTGTGGGGGGGTACCGGTATGTGTGTGTGTGGGGGGTATGTGTGTGTGGGGGGTATGTGTGTGTAGGAGGGGGACGTGTGTGGGGGGTGGGATGTGTGGGTGTGGGTGTGTGTGGGGGGGGGGGTATGTGTATGTAGGAGGGGTATGTGTATGTAGGAGGGGGATGTGTGTGGGGTGAGGGATGTGTGGGTGTAGCAATGGGGTGGGGGGATATGTGGGTGTGGCAATAGGGTAGGATGTGTTTGTGGGAGGATGACATGGGTGTGTGTGTGTGAGGAGAGGAGGAATGGGGGGGGATGAGGATAGAGAGAGAGAGAGGGTCAGGGAGGGGCAGGGTGAAGAGGAGGGGTAGGGATGGATTTAGGTGTAAAGGTGGGGTAAAGGGGGACGGAAGTCATTTAAAGGCTCAGTGCCAACTCCCCCATCCAACACACACACACCTCTAAACACACACACACACACACACAAACACATCCCCTTCTAAACAGAAACACACAACACAGACACAAACACACAACACAAACACAAACACACAACACAAACACAAACACACAACACCAAACACACAACACAAACACAAACACAACACAGACACACACACAACACAAACACACAACACAAACACACAACACAAACACACACACACATATAAATACGAGGGCCACCAATGATAAATAGAAAGGGGAAATGAGGGGCGTGACAAGTGCACAGTACATTATATACAAACCACCATAAGTAAGGGGATATTATTATGTTGGTACACGCTTGAAAGGTCTCTGATTCCTCCAAACTGTACCACGAAACATATCACCTATTAGTACCACTGAAGGCGTCTGTTTTCTGGTATTGTTTGGGAGGAATCTGTATATATTTTAGCCTTCCATTTTACCAACAAGAGAATCTCCTTTAATTAAGTAAGATCATCTCAGCTTCACCTGTACGAAAATAAAAAAAATAAAAACATAATATTCGATATCATATTAACAACCACAAAAGTATTCCTAATAATTCCTTTATCTTCGTGTATACATCCTGCATTCTACCTTGCTTATTTTCTTGTTTATCTTATTGCTCCTCCTCCTCCTCCTCTTCCATCTTCATTACAATAGGGGTGAGAGAGAGAGAGAAAAAAAAAATTACAATAAACTTCTCAGCGATATAGATTATTTTGGGTGACGAGTGAAGTGGAGTGTTGATGGGTTGAGTGATGGGTGATGGAGAGCCTGTGTGGTGGTGGTGGTGGTGGTGGTGGAGGAGAGGAGTACAGGGCAAGGTATAAGCAAGGTGGAGTGAATGTCGAGAGAGTGTGGATGGAAGATGTGAGGAGAAGTGTGTAGAGGGAAGGGACAGTGTGTGGAGAGAAGGTGGAAATGTTTCGTGATGATGGAGAGATGTATATATAGAGAGGAGAGGAGAGGAGAGGAGAGGAGAGGAGAGGAGAGGAGAGGAGAGAGGAGAGGAGAGGAGAGAGGAGAGGGGAGGAGAGGAGGAAAGGAGAGGAGAGGGAGAGGAAAGTATCATATAGTAGATGAAGTGTGGAGATCTACAGACGACCACCAATGATAGTGACTGAGTTAAACAGATAAATCAGATTACTGATAAAAAAAAAGATTTAACTAAATATTTCAGAAAGGGGATGACGGTGGAAGAAGGGACGGAGAGAGAAGGGGAGAGAGGAGAGAGAAGGGGAGAGAGGGAGAGAGGGAGAGAAGATCATTGAATAAGTGATGGAGAGAGGGAGGGTGAAAAGGTGAGGTGAGGTGAGGCGAGGAAGGAGGGAGGGAGTCGAGATGCGTATAGGAAGGGAAGAGGGAGCCGAGTGAGGGAGGGATGGAGGAAAGATGATAGGGCAAGGGATGTGTCAAAGGGAGGGAAGTAAGGAATGTAGAGAATGTACGGGGAGGGAAGGGAGGGAAGGGAGAGGAAGGAAGTGATAAAACAGGAAGGAAGCTGTAATAGAGGGACTGTGAGAGGAAGGAAGGAAGGAAGGAAGCGATATTGGAATGAGGAAGGAGAAAGACAAAGTAGTAAGAAGTGGAGGGAAAAATAAAACAAAACGAATATTAAGTAATGAGGGAGAGAAGGACGAAACGAGGAACAGGCACAGGAAGAGAAAGGAAGATTATATAGAGAAAGAGGCAAAGTACGTAAAGAAGGAAGGAAGATATAATAAAGAAAGAAGTATGTATAGTGAAAATGGGAAGGAATAGGGGAGCCAGGAAGACGGAGGAAGACATAGATGATAAATAAAGAAAAGGAAATAGTAAAAGGCTGCTGTAGGTAGTGATAGAAGAACAGAAATAAGGATGAAGAAGGAGGTAATACTGGAAGAAAGATATGGAGGGTAGAAAACAGTGAGAGAGGGAAGGAGGGAGCAAAAAAAAAAAAAAAAAACAGCAATGAAGAAAATTACTATATACTTGTAGAACCAAAAAAGAAGTGAGAGACTAAAAAAAAATGTGTTGTGTTGGTGGGACAAAGGTGTAAAGAAATCTGTGTAGAACTCAAATATTTGTCCCCCCATTACACAACCTTCCTTCACTCCTTCTACAACCCCAACTATTCTTCCCCTCCTTCCATAACCCCTAACGTTTTCTTCCCTCCTTTTACAACTCCAACGTTCCTTCCCCTCCTTTTACAACCCCAACTATCCTCCCCCTTATTCCACAACCCCAACCCTCCTCCCCTCCTTTTACAACCCCAACTATTCTTCCCCTCCTTCCATAACCCTAACGTTTTCTTCCCTCCTTTTACAACCTCAATGTTTCTTCCCCTCCTTTTACAATAGCAATTCTCCCTCCCTTTCTTCTACAACTCCATCGTTTCTTCCCTTCATCCTACAACTCCATCGTTCCTTCCCCTCCTTCTACAACCTTAACGTTACTCCCCTTCTTTCCCAACCCTAATCTTCCCTCTGCTCCTTCCACAACGACAAACTTCCCTCCTTCCTTCTACAGCCTCAACGTTTCCTTCCCTCCTTCAACAACCCTAACTCTCCCTACACACACACACACACACACACACACACACACACAACAGTCCAATCACGGTAATGGAATCAATAAGACAAAACAAGATGAAATTGTACTGATAGAGGGAAGATATAAGCTCACTCGATTCTCATAATATCTTCCAAGGCTTCTCCAAACCCAGTACATTATTTTCTCGTTTCTTCCTTCCTTTCCTCCCTCCTTCGTATACCTTCCAACTTCCCTCCCTCGCTGTTGTTTGTTCATCTGTTATTCTTGTATACTAAGGTTTATGTTATCACTCGTGTTTGTTTGTTTTGTTAGTTGGTTGGTTGGTTGGTTGGTTGGTTGGTTGGTTGGTTGGTTGGTTGGTTGGTTGGTTGGTTGGTTGATTGGTTGTTGGTTGGTTGGTTGGTTGGTTGGTTGGTTAGGTAGTTCTTTCTTCCTTCTCGTCTTCCTTCCACAGGGCATCTCCTATCAACATTACTTCCTAGATCTAATCCACACAATCACACAAATGTTTATATAATCTTACCTTATAGTCTGGTCTGTCATGCTCATTTATTCTGGTATCCTCAGTTTGTGTGTATGTATATGTAATCATCCTCTCTTCTCACACCTTAATTGCAGTTCTGTCCTCGTATCTTCTTCTATTCTTCTATCCTCACTCTCTATATTATATGGCTGTATATATAGAGCGAATGAAGCGTGTACCTGAAATAGAAAAATATTGATATCATATTTCAGTATAATACAACACGTTTTAGATGTGTTGATGTCATTAATAAATCAAAAATCAAAATCATATAACAATGGTAAACATACAAAGAAGAAGGAAGAAATGAAAGTGTGGACAGCCGGGGGGGGGCGAGGGGAGGGATAAAGAAGAGAGGTAAATAGAGAAGAAGGGAGAGAGGGAGGGAAGAAGGAATGAAAGGGAGGAGGAAGGGAAGTTGGAAGGCATGAAGGTGAAGTGGGGGAGGGATGGAGAAGGGAGTGTAAGGGGGATGGAGAGAGGGAGGGAAGGAGAAGGGGGTGTAAGGGGGATGGAGAGAGGGAGGAGGGGAGAAGGGGGTGTAAGGGGGATGGATGGATGAAGGAAGGAAGGTAGTGATGGCAACTCCTGGCTCTTCCTCCTCCATGTTTCAATACTTGACCTCCTTCTCTCCCTCCCATTCCTTAACCTTTCTCCCTCCCTCCCTCCCTCCCTCCTTTCCTTTCCTCTCATCACTCCCTCCCTCCCTTCCCTTTCCTCTCATCACTCCCTCCCTCCCTTCCTTTTCCTCTCATCACTCCCTCCCTCCCTTCCATCTCCCTTAACCTTTCTCCCTCCTTCCCTTCCATCATCTTAACCTTTCTCCCTTCCCTCTTCCCACCCTTCCATCTCCCTAACATTTCTCTGTCCCTCCCTCCCTTTCCTCTCATCACTCCCAGCATCCCTCCCCTTTCCTTACCCTTTCTCCCTTCCCTTTCCTTAACCTTTCTCCCTTCCCTCTTCTCCCTCCATCCCTTCAATCTCCTTAACCTTTCTCCCTTCCTCCCTCCCTCACCTCTGTTCCCCTCTCTCCCTCACCTGTTTCCCTCTCTCCCTCCCTCCCTCCCTCACATCATCTCACGTACCCCCCCCCCTCTCCCTCACCCAGTCACCCCCCCCCCCCACCAGGCCACAGCTGTTGTTAACCCCAGAGCCTATACCATGCCTGTGTTGTCTCATGTAAAGCATATACTATAACTCTCTCTCTCTCTCTCTCTCTCTCTCTCTCTCTCTCTCTCTCTCTCTCTCTCTCTCAGCAAAATCACAGTACCTAACACACACAAACTCTCTCTCTCTCTCTCTCTCTCTCTCTCTCTCTCTCTCTCTCTCTCTCTCTCTCTCTCTCTCTCTCAGCAAAATCACAGTACCTAACAACACACACACACACACACTCTCTCTCTCTCTCTCTCTCTCTCTCTCTCATAAACAAAGGAGACCAAAACAACTCCATCTCCTATATGCCACTCTCGTTCTCAAACATCTATATAGCCTGCAGGCGTATCTGAAAGTGACGTGAAAGGCAGCAAAACAAACCCACACATTTCAGGGTAATAAGGGCGTATAGGACCAACCAATTAGAAACAAACAAACCAACCCACACGTCTCAGGGTAATAAGGGCGTATAGGACCAACCAATTAGAAACAAACAAACCAACCCACACGTCTCAGGGTAATAAGGGTTTATATACAGAGCCAACAAACTAATTAACCCACCTGCCTTCCTAGCGAATAATAATAATAATAATAATAATAATAATAATAATAATAATAATAATAATAATAATAATAATAATAATAGTATTGTCTTGAGTGTTGTGTTGTGTTATCCCACGTTAATAATAATAATAATAATAATAATAATAATAATAATAATAATAATAGTATTGTCAGGAGTGTTGTTGTTGTGTTGTGTCATTCCACGTTCAGACAGTAAACACAAGTGACGGGAATTGTTGGATGGCTTTTACTCTTCTTTCTCTTTCTACCCTTCTGTTTCTCACCCTCCTTTTTTTTCTCTCTCTCTTCCCTGTTCTCTCTTTATTCCCATCTCTTTCTTCCCTTCTCTCTCTCCTGTTTCTCAGACTCCTTTTTTCTCTCTCTCTTCCCTTCTCTCTCTCTCCTTCTGTCTCCCGCCCTCTTCCCCACGTTCTCTCTCTCTCTTTCCCCTTTTGTTTCCCACCCTCTCTCTCTCTCTCTCTCTCTCTCTCTCTCTCTAGTCTCCCGCCCGCCCTCCTTCCCCCCTTCTTTCTCCCTTTGTTTCTCGCCCTCCTTTTCCTATTTCTACTCTCTCTCTCTCTCTCTCTCTCTCTCTCTCTCTCTCTCTCTCTCTCTCTCTCTCTTTTCCTTTTAATTTCTCTCTCTCCCCCCTTATCTCCCTTTCTCTTCCTTTTCATCTCTCTCTCTCTCTCTCTCTCTCTCTCTCTCTCTCTCTCTCTCTCTCTCTCTAACACCACACATGTTCGGGGAAACCATTTTACACGCTCTCATTCCTCCCGATGGTAGTGGAAGAGGAAAAGGTGATGAAGGAGATGAGGAACGAGGAAAAATAGACGAAAAATAAAAGTAAGAGGAACAAGAGGACGATATGATAACAGTATCAGACACACAAAGAAAAAGTAGTAGTAGTAGTAGTAGTAGTAGTAGTAGTAGTAGTAGTAGTAGTAGTAGTAGTAGTAGTAGTAGTTGTAGTAGTAGTAGTAGTAATAGTTGTAGTAGTATTAGTAATAGTTGTAGTAGTAGTAGTAGTAATAGTTGTAGTATTAGTATTAGTAATAGTAGTAGTAAAAGGAGGAGGAAGAAGAGGAAGAGGGAGAAGGAAAAGAAGGTAGAGAAGGAGGAAAAAGGAAGAGGAAGAAAAGGAAAAGGAGGAAGAAGACGAAAAAGGAGAAAGAGGAGGAGAAGACACAGATCCCCAGATACATACAATCAGGACGTCAATGGAAATCAGCTCGTGTCGGGTGTGCTCTCAATTGAACCTGATTGCGAGGTGGAAACAGTCACAATTTCACCCAAAGTGTATGTTTTTCACTGCACCACCATACAGTGTTATTATTTTATTTTAAACTTTATAGACGAAGAGTTAGAAAGAGTGAAAATTTTATACCGAAAGTTTTTGTTTATTATTATTATTATTATTATTATTGCAACATATAGTTATTATTTGTTTAACTTTATAGACGAGGAGTTTGAAGGAGTGACAATTTTATACAGAAAGTATTTGTTTTATATTATTATTATTATTATTATTATTATTATTATTATTATTGCACCATATAGTGTTATTATTTTTTTAACTTTATAGAGGAGTAGTTTGAAGGAGTGACAATTTTATACCGAAAGTGTGTTTATTATTATTATTATTATTATTATTATTATTATTATTATTATTATTATTGCACCATATAGTTATTATTTTTTATTCCTTCAGATGATGAGTTTGAAGGAGTGGCAATTTTATACCGAAAGTGTTTGTTTTTGTTTTGTTTTTTATTATTGCACCTTTTATTAGTGTTATTTTTACGTCTTTCTCTTCCTTCATTCACTCGCAACCTTCCTCTTTCTCCCTCCAACTTTTGCCACATCCCACCTTACTTTACTTCTTCCCTCACCTCACCACATCATTCCTTCTCATTTTCCCTCCCACTCTTGCCACGTCCCTCCTTCCTTCACTCACTATAATGTATCCTTCCTTTCCTCCCTCACCACATCTCTCCTTTCTTCTTTCCTTCCCTCACCATATATATCCCTTCCTTCCTTCCTTTCCTCCCTCACCACATCCCTCCTTCCTTCCTTCTTTCCTTCCCTCACCACATCCCCCCTTCCTTCCCTCCTTTTGTCCCTCACCACATTCCTCCTTCCTTCTTTCCCTCCTTTCCTCACCACATCCCTCCTTCCTTCCTTCCCTCCTTTCCTCCTTCACCACATCCCTCTTTCCTTCCTTCACCACATCCCTCCTTCCTTCCTTCTTTCCTTCCCTCACCACATCCCCCCTTCCTTCCCTCCTTTTGTCCCTCACCACATTCCTCCTTCCTTCTTTCCCTCCTTTCCTCACCACATCCCTCCTTCCTTCCTTCCCTCCTTTCCTCCTTCGCCACATCCCTCTTTCCTTCCTTCACCACATCCTTCCTTCCTTCCTTCCTTCCCTGGCGCCTCACCGTCTGTCAGATTAACAACATCTCTTGGCCACCATCCTTCACTTTCCATCACTGCATGTTGCCTCTTTCCTCACTACAGACTTCACATCTAAATTATTTCCTCCTCCTGTTCTACTTGGCATTTTAATTCGTGCCGTACCTCTTCCTTCCTCTCTTCTCTCACTCACCCTTCTCTCCTGCCTACCTCTCTTCTCTCACTCACCCTTCTCTCCTGCCTACCTCTCTTCTCTCATTCTCCCTTCTCTCCTGCATACCTCTCTTCTCTCACTCTGCCTTCTCTCCTTACTTCTTCCCTCATTTCTTTCTGTTTGTGTCTCTAACCCGGCTCTATGCAATGTTGTTCTACCATTTAGGGGACATATTACAGAGATAATTATAGTACAGAGATATAATATTACAGAGATACAGTCAATAATACAGAGATATAATACAGTACGTAAGCCTTTTATACTTAGTCATCTCCTCGTCAACAATGTATGTACAAATAACATATAATATGAACCTGACAGCAACCACTACAGTCCAAATTCACTTTTAGAGAGATATAAACAACGTCTTCCACATTTTATATATAATAAGTTAGAACTGTGGTTATTTTATCTACTTAGCTTTATTATACTAACTATACCCAAACCCAGCAAACAATACAAGAAAAAAAAAAACTTATTGGGTCTTCGATAATTTTTTTGGGTGATTATGTAAACCAAATTTAAATAAAGTAAATAAATTAATGTGTGTCTTGCCTCGTATATACCCTTTTAAAATTTTACGTCTGGCAGTCCTCTCTCTCTCTCTCTCTCTCTCTCTCTCTCTCTCTCTCTCTCTCTCTCTACGCCACAAATCCGGACCTTGTTTACCTTCGTCATAAGCACGTGTTTGTCCTGCGTCGTTTGTTTGTCTTACGCTGCATGGAAGAAGAAGAAGAAGATAAAGAAGAAGAAGAAGAAGAAGAAGAAGAAGAAGAAGAAGAAGAAGAAGAAGAAGAAGAGGAGAAGAAGAAGAAGAAGAGGAGAAGAAGAAGAAGAGGAGAAGAAGAAGAAGAAGAGGAGAAGAAGGAAGAGGAGGAGGAGGAGGAGGATTGCTAGTTAGATCATCCCATTTATAGTTTTCTTGCCTCATTTAGAGTTACTGCTTTGGAATCCTTTTAGTTTAACCCCTACCCTAAAGACCACAATTCTTTACACCCCTCCTTTCTCCCGAACCGCATTTCAGTGTCGAAAAATGAAGTGCTCCGAATCGAATATCTGATATTGCAGATTTGAAGTGCTTGAATTTACATATCTGAATCTGCAAACGGGAACCTCCTTTGTCAAAAGATAAGGTCACAATCGACCTTCGAATGTAAAAAAAAGTCTCCCCTGCAAAGAGTAAAAAGAAAGAAAAAAAAAGATTCATGCAATACTTTCACTTTTGCACGAAATAATAACTTAATAAGCTATATGTATGAAAAGAGGCTCTAAGACATCAGAGATTATTGCATACACATAGATAGATACATAGATAGATATACCGGTACAGTTTATATATATAAAAAAAAAAAAATGAAAATACATACCTCTTCCCTACATCTTCTCATGCCAGCAATCCTTTTCCATCCCTTCCCATTTCCACTCTAACGTAACCTAACCTAACCTTAACCATTCAAACCTATCCAAACCAATCCCTCTCATTCGTCAACAAATAATCTTAGTGCCCTTGAATTGATAACTCTTACCTACATCTTCTCATGCAATTCTTTTCCATCCCTTCTCATTTCCAATCTAACGTAACGTAACGTAACCTAACCTTACTTTATTAATGCACTCCTTACCAACCCCACTAATTCACTGACTTAAAATCTTAGTGCCCTTGAATTGATAACTCTTCCCTACATCTTCTCATGCCATTTTTTTCCATCCCTTTCTGTTATGATCATGTGACGGGATGCTGTGACTGGTGACTGACTGACTGACTGACCATTCTACACATCATGCAACTGTAATTACCAATGTGTGGTGTGACGGCTGTGGGAGGTATATCAATAACATAGTGTTTGTGTCTTGATGTTTGTGAATATTGAAAATAAACATGACTGTAACTGGGGAGGAATTGAGCCAAAATAGAAATCAAACAAAAAATGAAGAATCAAACCAAAATGAAGATTCAAACCAAATGACAAACCAAAATAGAAATCAAACCAAAGTAGAAATCAAACCAATGTAGATATCAAACAAAAGTAGAAATCAAACCAAAGTAAATATCAAACAAAAGTAGAAATCAAACCAAAGTAGATATCAAACCAAAATGGAAATCAAACCAAAATAGAAATCAAACCAAAATGGGAATCAAACCAAAATAGAAATCAAACCAAAATGGGAATCAAACCAAAATAGGAATCAAACCAAAGTAGAAATAAAACCAAAGTAGATATCAAACTAAAATGACAGGTGTACTATGGTGACAACGACCCCATAAATAAATACAACAGGATACGAGGGAATCTGGTTTGGCCCACATCTGTTCTTCAGTCCTATTTTAGGGTTACCGGTACCTGCCTTGACGAGACCCACACAGGTGATAAGACGGTGTTTCCTTTACATAATTAACACTCGGGATAATCATATAATATATATTATATAATATTGTTTGTTTCGCGTAAATTAGTCAGTCCTCGGGTGCCTTACATTTGATTAAAAGTATATTATAGGACTTGTCAGGTTGTCACACACACACACATGTACACACACACTCGCACCTGCTTTCCTGTCACTCTTCTCTCTCTCTCTCTCTCTCTCTCTCTCTCTCTCTCTCTCTCTCTCTGTGTGTGTGTGTGTGTGTAACTAGTCACTTTTGCGATGTCAGTAATGTATGTCACTAACGCCAGACGATTGTACTCATCACATGGAAACTACGTAGAGGTTATAATACAGCATGAACTTTAATAATACCCAGTTACAGACAAACATCATCCAATCCAATTCAGTCCGGGTGAATGTCCGTAGAGCGGTTAGGAAGGACTTGGTTCGATATCCGATAACCTGGTCATCTCTTAACTTAGGGGGGTAGTACAGTGTTGGCAAATCTGGAGCAATTCATTCCCCCAAACTATTCCAAGCAACAGATCACCGTTATTTTCGGTCCTGTTTCCCGGTATACTTTGGAGGAATCAAGGCGCTCTAATCTACCAAAGTATATTATCCTCTTAAAGGCCTCTCCCTCCCTCTCTACCTGGGGTTCATCTTCATCCCTATAAAAAGAATCCTACCCCCCAAATAGTCGATAAGATAATTCCTACCAAACTATTTTTACTACAGCAGTTTTAGTTGATAAATAAAATAACAGTTCTAAAATTTATGAAATTAATTTTGTGTAAAAGTAATAAAAATATTGTAACACCATAGACGAATTATTCTTAACAAATGTCCTTTAACTAATTACCTTACAAGAAAAAAGAAAAGAAAAAAAGATAACTTAATGCTTTACATATTTTGGTTACTGTATAGTCTATGTGAAAGTACCACCAATAGCTTGTCAGTAAATAATCGCATTCTCTGGCTGCCGACCTCAGCAAGAATATTATACAATACATCCCAATACATTATACCGTACTCGTGCTATACCAACCCTAACAACAATTCGGAGTGGCCCGTACCTGCATCATTCTCATTTCAGCGAATTCAGCCTGGCAGTAAAGTACCAGTCACCCGCACTCAATACAGTACAGTACAAATGCTACCACCACTCTCACTAACAGTACAGTCACAATAAGGGCTCTATCACAACTTTTTCTGGCGTAAACTGTAAAATCTTCAACGAGTTTCCTACTGCCACAATGATTTGAGGCATTTGTTTCATTTTCGTTTGAAACGAAATGCAGTAATAACAGAAATACATGCAGTAATGTCAGTAAGAAATACAGTAATGCCACCTAGTGATGGAGACGTCAAAACAGGTCACCAAGATACAAAGGGTACAAAAAGAATATTATCTGTCCAAAAAGACCACAGTGGGCGCAGATGAAAAATATATGAAAGGATTCTTATGATGAAAAGGACAAGGTCGGGTGCGCTGCCTCCAGGGGTCACAGGGGTCTTTTAGTCCTGAGAAAAGATTCAGTCATTTGCAGTTCACTCCTTAAATAGCTTACCAAGGAGAGGGACAGAAATACCTCGGCTGGAGCCAGTAATGTCAAAGCTAGAGCCAATAATGCCAAGGCTATATTGCCCTCACAAACACACACGCTTCACATAAAATCATGTTTGTTTACAATACTTTCTATCATCTCGAAAAAGGTTGGTTGATTGATTGATTGATATTAGGCGCCGCAATATATCCGAGTCAAACAAGGACAATTTTCATTTTCTTATATAGCACAAGCTCACACTAATGATCAAGTACCATATTATAGTTTGATACATATCCTTTTCAGAAAATGATCGACATAGATAATACCTGATAACCCCTGACGATTTCATTAGCAAGTCACTGGGAACCTCCTTCACCAAAAATATAGCCTACCCTAACTTACTACGGTGCACCAAAGTTCATTTCCTCAGCCAGCCACAATATATTAACTGAATTGTCTCTGGTTCAAATGACTAAACAACCGAGGATAGATAAATGGCGAACTGTGTTTTGTCGTTCGAACCACAGAGAATATTTCGGTCCTTTAATTTGTGACTGGCTACGGGAACAAACTTTAGTGCATCATACTGGCCTACTGCTCGTTTGCACCTTTAGTCCAATATAATATACTATATATAAATATAGTATTGACTCGAGCACCCACACCTGACGAGTTACTAAGGATAATAGCCAATGGATATTAATTCCTTGTTACATACCACTTCATTTGATTGGCATTAGTTCCTGTTTGATTGTGTTTATGTCAGGGTACTGGTTGGGTTACGTATATGGTCAGGTCAGGCGTGGATAGTTATAGAACATAATCATTATTCACGACTTAATGCTTAGTACGTTCCTTGCATGTTTTTCAAGCCAGCTATCTTACTCTCAATAAATCCCACAGATATCCCTTTAACCGCAGCCAAAATGAACTGTAGACTAGAAAACGGCATGCACTCATTTCACTGTAGCCTACCACCCGCCATTTATTATCCTCACATCGATACCTATATTGTTTGAGCTAATATTTACAACCGTATTTTGCACTATATCTTCACCATGGCACTGTTACATCCCCACCAGCACATAGAAGCGGTTGTGTACTGTAAAGATCCATTAAATTAATAGTAAAATTCTCTAGTACACGTTATTTATATATCAACATAATTGCAGGGAATCAAAAGGCTTACCAATAACAAACCCTGCTGATATACAAGGATAAACTCATTCTTACCTTTCTATAGAAGCCTTCGACGCCTCTCAATGAAATAAAGAGAAGGCTGACAGGGAATAGAAGATGAAATATGCGTTGTAGAAAGCTAAATTCTAGTCACGGTATTTCACTTTTAACACCGACAACTTTTCTTGTCAACTCAACAAGACAACAACTCGTGTCTCGAATCTCGTGGACTCGTGATTTTTCTTGCCTCATGGACAGACTCGCTCTTTGTACATTTTTTTTAGTTTTTTACATTACTCACCGAATTGCTAGCCTATTCTACATGCAATCACAGAGAAGGATTACTATATGAATAGACTATTCTCGTTTTTCTAAGAAGTTTGCAGGACCCTAATTTGCTATCTTGAATGGGACGGGCTTGGAAGCGGGACTGCAGCTGGCATGATTTAATAATCAAGAATGTATTAACAACATTTCAATATTTTTATTTCGTTTACTAAGGATAAATGATACGTGAGGTATGTATACATGTCACTTACCATACCATACATAATAGTTACAGCTAAATAACAAGCCGAAAAGAAATGTTTGAAACATATCCATACCTATTAGTACTCGTATACCGATATAATATTACCATTTATAACTACTGTCCCCCAAAAAATATTAGAACATGATCAAATAAACGTAATGTGTTTAAAAAAATATATTACTGATGCTGTAAAAACTCTACATCATCACTAGCAGCTGTTCTAAGGGTTGCCATGGTAACAAGTTGTTTATACACAAACTCTCCTGGCTGGATCTGTCATTGAGCTTTCTATTTCACCTAATCATATAATCTAGCAAAGAAAATCTATCTATTAACTCTAGTGATAATGTCAGTGAGTTCACCTAGTGTGTTTCTGGTTAATGTAATGGGACAAATAGAGTGTGGAAGGTTCTTAAATGGAGACAACCTACGATTTCATTGTTGCTTTACTGCCGGTCATGATTGGGAAGTGGTTACGGTATGTTGAGATTATTTATTTATATGGGAAACTGTACTATGTTAATTAAAATTGTAGACTAGCATTATTTATGTTAACAGGAAATCATTAAACTTGTCAATTAGCATTATTTAACTTAACAGAAAATCGTTGAAATTGTCAACTAGCATTATTTAATCCTTTGCTATATTATTATTAGTATTTTACAGATTCTGCCAATAATTCACCCCCAAAAAAGCCATCTATTTATTTTGTTTTATTTTACCTGCTGTGATGTGATAGATTTTGACTTGTGTTACTGGAAATGTTCGGTTTCCGAGTGGAAATTTACCCAAGTCAAGGTTTAGCAAAACTTTGCTCTAGCTTTCCATATTTCTACGAGCACAAATTGCATAAAACAGAGAAACCGAGGAATGCTTTTTATATCCTTTGGTCCTAATCTGATCAAACCAGGATTACAAAATTTGTCATTCACACCAAACAAACCCACTGACCTTACCTGGGTTATCCTTCTGTCCTAACCTGTACTGGGGCATTCTTCGGTCCAAACCTAACCAAACCTGTATCAGGGTATTCTTAGTTCCTAACATGGCATCCATTAGTCCTAATCATATGGCACATTTTTTATGTATTGTCACATTGTATGAAGGAATATTGTAAAATGTATCAATGTTAAATTGGCTATGAACTGGCTATGTTTTGACCAAACTTGGCTTGGTTTATCTCTTTTTCAATCATTATTGTTAATCATTATTAATACAATGAGAAAAATAAAGTTTCACCTTGCTTTCAGGGATTAGAAGAATTCATGTCACAAACAGCATGCCGGAGCGATGATGAAAGACAAGTGTTTGTGTGGAATTTTCCATTTGACATTACGTTCAAATCAACAAACCCATTTGGGTGTAAGTAGATATTTCAGTACAAAAGAAATGTATTTGAGTTCCAATGAAAATATTCATTAAAGAATGTAGCTAACAAAAAAAACAAAAAAAAAATGTGAAATAAATATTTATCAGAAGAGCACAGTACTGTACATTTTAATAATTTTTTCAAGAAGTTTTGTGAATACAGTTTACAGTGCTCAATATGTTATGAATTATACATAGGCATTTTTCATAATACCATAATATGCCCGACTCTTATTTACTTGCAGGGCCACAAGTAATTTTAAGTGTTTATGGGACTGATTTCTTTGGCAACACTGTTATTATGGGCTACACAGCTTGCCACGTACCCATCACACCTGGCAAATATACTCGCAGGTGAGTACTATTTTAAAGAAGAGTATTTCAAGGAAATAGGAGTATCTTTGGTGATGACATACCGGCATCTGGGATAATGTGATCATTGCTATCTGACATTCATACTTTTAATTTTAGTATTTTACCTCAAAGTACAGTATTTAAAAAAAAACTGTACAGCATATAAACTGTATAAGTCCTTTTTTACTGTGCCAACTTTATTTCTTGCAGGTTGACAACATTTGTGCCAGAATCTGCCTCCACAGTGCAAAAGCTGCTGTCGTGGTTGACAGGGCGACGTCCAGAGTTTCTTGACCCTAAGCTAATAGCACAGGGCAGAGGCAGGGAAGGTAAGGCTGTATATATCTTTTAATTTAGTTAAAACTCTTGTGATAATAATTGACCTGATACTAATCAATACTGAACAGCCATATATAGCATACCGTAGTAGAGGTAAATATGTTGTGTGTATTGAAATGTACAGTACGGAAGTATAAAGGTACAATTAAGGCATCATAAAATCTACTTTAATGATTTTTAATACTGACTATATTACAGTACAAGTATGCTTGTATTGTACTATGAAATATGTACCCTTACATGGTTTAGATAATCTTCACTGTAAAGATATTATTGTTTTATTTTTACAGTGACTCGTGTTCGTTCACAAGGAGAGGTGACGATAACTTTCAATGTCATGATGAAAGATTTCACCAAGTTTGGTTATGACTGTGGGGCCACAGGCAAAACCCCGTACCTAGCTGTCCAGCCCCAACCCCAACGCAGTGTGACTGTGCCAAGTGAAGGTCAAAGTGAGGCTTAGTGCCATATCTACTCTTCCACACACACATCTAGTCAATCAACATCTTTCAACTTCTTATATCAAATAATTCTTGTACTTTCATATGAAGTAATATATTTGATTGTCATGAAAACGACATTATATTTGCTCGACTGGTACATTCAGTATATAAATGACCTAAGTGAACTGTATTAATTAAGGTACAAGATAATTATATCTAACTAAATATAAAAAGTTATTTTTAAACGATGTAGTTTTATTATGACCAACATACAGTAGTTACTGTATGTAATGTACTGAAAAAATAATATTGTTATTGGATGTATGATAAGCATTTATAACCTATGAATCCAAGCAAAAATAATGGGATATTAATTGAAAGTCATAGTTCTTCTGTTATTCTTATTTCCATACAAATATATTACATACGCACACACAAGCCAAAAATACGTCATGATAAATGAGGGAAGTGAATTGCATGATGCACGAGAAGGAATGTGTAGTGAGTAAGCTCTTCTGGTTACCCTCTCCATGTAGACACACTCAAAATAATTTTACAGTACAAATTGAAACTTAACAATTCACTATATATATATGTATATAAAACAAATGGAGAGTAAAGCAGAAGTATTTACAGAGAACAAAACTTTCTGTATTTACACAATTACAACCATGATGCACATTGGACTTAGTTACATATAACATCTATACTGTAGTAGGATTTCTAATACCATACTGAAAAAATTTGCTCCAGTTATTTTCCCTCCCTGGTTTCAATAGGTAAACAAGTGTTCCTATGTGAAATTTTTTTATAACTTTTTTCTTGCTAATCTGAAATTCATGTCTAGAAATTATAGTAGATTATTATCTCTGCCACTTTTTCATACTGGTATGAGTTTGCTGCTTTGGTGTTGATGTGTTTTTCGTACTGTATAATATCAAGGTTCCCATGACTCCTAGCAAACTATAATACAGTCCTTGCACTCAAGGTGTTCACAAGTACAGTAGTCCTGTATTCACACTGCCTTGGTTCCTCTTGATAATAATACTGCAATTGTGGTCCAGGGGGATGGACAAAAATGGTCTTTCCTTTGCAATGCTGTACAGGTTGTGTATAACTACAGCTGGATGGAATGAAGGACAATAATCAACATCCTACAATTTCAGACAGAAAGTAACGCTGGCTTACCTTGCATTTCTCAGGGTGAGTAGTTGCCTGGTGGTAAACTTCTAAAGTATGGCTCTAACAGCTTCCCAACTGACACAAGGGTCTGATGTACAAGGAAAACTTGGCTGGCTTCACTCAACATTCTGTTTAAACCTCACAATTAAGACATTAAGAAGAAGAGCAATATATCAACCAACTACATCAAATTGATGTTAAGGAATTTATACTGTTTCTTGTACATTTTTCCTTTTCCAAGATACACAATGCCTAAAAGTAAGTATGGTGGATGTAAAGAACAGGTTCGTTTGGTTAAGTTGGCTGATTTGCTTCCGTTCAGAGGTCTCCAGCAACCGAGATGTGAGGAGAATGTTGAACTGAGGGCAGTATACAGGAAAAGTCATAAGCTAAGTGATGACAATAACTTATCTTGCACATGACCCTAAGCATGTAAGTTTATCCCATTGCCTCAGACCCATACAAGTGACCAGCACCCATGACAGAAAAGGAAGGGCTGGTGAACTACTGACACGACTTGTGAAACAGTTACTCCCTATCAAGAGTACGGCCAGAACACTTTCTACCAACAGACTGCATAGATCATGTATTTTTAATGAAACTAGTGGAGAAATAAATAATATCTTCAACTAAATTATTGGACATCTGGCTAGACCCCCTTCAAGTATAAGAGAGTATACCATGCACCTTGCATTACAAGTTTTCCATATGGTGCATTAATAGTACATGACCAGTAACCATTTATGAAGTCTCAACTTTATAATCACAGTATGATCCTCAGTTTTGCATGTAATAAGACAAGGTGATTATGTCTTAAAAAATTAGTGTATCAAGCCAGACTTTTTAAAATATGGGATGAAATTATTGGTACAATATGTTCCATGAAAAATCTGGTGCAACCTATTTGATGACTAATGTATGTATCAACTTCAGACACTGTCCTGATTGTATTTCACCTGCAGTTATGTAGAAATATGACGTGTCAAAAATACTTTATGCTAAAATTTACCACTTTGTGAGATGGACAGTTCTTCAGTTATTATTACTGGAGACTATAGGCAACTAATGAGATATGATGCATCTTAAATGGTATACAAATAAATTTTATCATGCAAACATCATTTATCCCAGCCAACCTTGACTATAACTCAAAGTCTTTTGTCTCTCCTCAGACTGGGAGAGAACTCTGAAAGTTGTATTCTCAACAAAATTTAGTCAACTCAATCCTATCTGAAAATTAAAATTATATTGCAAATATAACAAGAACTCCATCCTCATTCCTGCATGTACAGTAATAAGTATCTGATAAATAATTCTAAAAATATCATTTCTATACAACATCCACTTGCACATAACATAATCACCTGAATTTCTGAGGTGAATAAAAAATAGTATCTGTCGTGCAAAGTATAGACATAACATTCTGTACTGTACTGAATTGACATTTTCTCACACCATACCACCAAAAACTACTTGGTCCTAAACTTAGCTATTATAATTCTTCAGCTTGTTTGTATTGAGCAATGAATATATTAATTTAAATAAATAATCTTAACTGAAAGTGGCACTATACTGAGCATACATACCCAACCTTTGATCATCAACATCGTCCAATCACCTCAATATTATTATGAAATAACCCCTGAACTATAAAAGCTACCAAATTGTTCATCTATTTCTTTCTTCCTTCATGACTACCAGGGACCACCTGCTCATCTACTTATTAATCCTAATGGTAAATTAAATGTCAGAAGAAAAGAATCATCAAAGGGATAGAACATAAGGATGTTGAAAATGTACTGCATGATGTTGGCAACCAATAGTTGGGGGAAACCTGACCAGTATGATGCACCTAAATACTAAGCACAATTAATTACAAGCAACAGTGATTGACCAGTCCACATCATTAAGGACATTAAGGGACCTGCAATATTGTCAGTGAATTGGAGGTTACCGACTCCTCCAATCTTTGCCACAAAATGGTACCTATATTGAAGGGATCTGTTTATTGGTAGAGTTTGGAAAAATCAGTTTCCTTCAATATCCTGACAAAATGTTAGCTTGCTTAAAGGCCCGGCTTATCAATTTCCCTCACCCCATCATTTAAAAGAGAGTAGTAAGTGTATAGCTTCCCACACTTCCACCCAGTATCCCTCTTCTCTTATCACTTTTCTCTTGTTCTACAGGGTCTTCCAGGCTTGGGGTGGTCTTCTTTTTTCCTCTTCAATTTAATCCCATTTGGTATAGTTAGCATTCCTACTTCTTACTTTCCATGATTTGTAAAACTGGGAGTGGTGTCTTTGATTCCATGTTGATCCATCAAATACAGCAGTATACTGTATTTCAAATGATATACGCACGTGGCTTGAAGAGGCAGAGGATACACGGGAAATTTTTTTGAGCCAGCAATCAACTGTCACATCTCCCTCCTTTACTTTGTGGGTTGTTGCTATGAATGTGCTTGCCTCTTTATTGTACAGGAAAGTACATTATTTTGTTTTCTTTTATATTTTTAGTCCCATACTATAGGGCCTCTTTGGACTGGTCTAATTTCTACTTCTTATACTGTATCTTTTGGCATGCTCTTACATTTCATAAGAAATTAATTCACATACTATGCAAACCCTGATTATAAAACATGTGAAAAAAGTTACACTTTTCTGGTGTCACAGTTATTAGTGGGCTGAATAATAGCAGAGATGGGAGAGCCAGTCAATAAGAAAGATGAGACCTTCTGCTAAATTCACTTTATGTCACAATATTGTAGGTGACAATGCAAAATGTTCCAGCTAGAAGTATGGGAAGGAGTATTTCTCATTTCTAAGCTTAATGTTGACAGAAACCTATACGGACCTCTACACATACTCTAGCGTCATGTGGGATACTTACAAAACACTGCCTTATGAGGATACATATAATGTATTCTGTTTTGTTGGCAAACACAAATAGCATGTATCAGTTACAGCAGTGTACATTAATCATGCTAATACAGTTGGTTGTATTCTTAAGGAAAGTTTCAATGTTTTTGTTTAACTTTGAGTACTGTACTGTATTGTATAATGACATTGACCATAAGCAGTATTTTTAGGAAATTGAAACTCTTTGTATATTCCAGCGAATAACATTGATTTTCTTTCTAAGTTCATATTTTTTCTTAACTGTTTAACTTACAAGTAAACTGAAACTGATACTGCATATCACTTGTTTTCAGTGAAATTTCTCAGAATATGTAAAAGTTCAAGGTTGGTTTAGCAAAGAATTAATTTGGTGGCTACCAGATCACTGGTATGCATTCTCAAACAGCAGAGCCTCAGAACATTCCCAGTGGTGCTAATAAAATAAATGTATGTTGTATGCTACTCTTTATACCACAGCCAAATAAATCTCTTGCTACACCCATGTCTCGCGCAGAAGTCCAAACCATGAACTCTGCCTGGAGTCGTGTAGCATCTCTCATGAAGCCACACTTGCCAAAGATTGTCATCAGGGATGAAACTGTAATATGGGCATTATCAAGCCCAGAGACAATTACTAATCACCATACCTAAGGGTGTTTGAAAATCACCGCTGCCTCAGTTTATGTTAAAGGCCTGTGATGTGAAGGCTACTAGATCCTCTGAACACTTCCACAATATAACACCTACAGTACAGTATTCTAAGGGAATCTGTTTTGAGGAATACAGTACAGTATTTTGGAGGATACTATTCCTCTAAACCTTAGCAGAATACAACGCTTCTACTGGGGGAGTTAGGTTTTTGGCATACCTGTACTGTACTTTAGAGGAATCAGTTGCTTAATATCTGCAGACAATATCTTACCTTTCTTTTATGTTGTTTCTTTGCAAACATTTGAAACTCCATATGAAAATCACCCACTCTAAATTACTGTATCACATGTACAGTACTGTATGCTGATAATCAAGATCTTATCAGCATTATGATACCTCATCATAAGAATAAAGCTAAAATCTCTTAGGTATCAGTTAAAGAATTCAAGGAAGGCTGAATACACTGTCACAGAAGCCTTGTAACTAGTAATCAAGTGAAAATCTTGTAAAGTAAGGCATCTTGTTTTGTCAGTCACATCAAAGAATACTGCACTGTGGATCATATGAAAGATAAGTCACAGGCTAGATGATATAATGACAGATACGAAGCTCCATAGCTACAACATGGAGACTGTACATGTTGTCATCATTGTTTATCTTCCCCATCACTTTTCTTGTATACAGCACTTACTCTCCTGGACATGCCACCTCCTACCAGTGAATGCCAAGCGCACACATGCACATACATACACACACACACTACTCTTTCTGTGTTGGCCAAATGAGTGAAAACTGGTGTATACATCCCCACAGCAGGAAGCATGGAGCCAAGGCAGGCAACACTTGCCTCAGTCAACATGATGAGCGGCGGCAGGAAACCTGACATCAGCCAGCCAAGTGACACAGAAGATTTACACTCTACCTAGAAGGAAGAATACACAGAACATATTAATATATATTGGACAGCTATGGGTATAATATGATAAAACAATAATATTGTACTGGTAACATCATAGTGACGAGTACATCACAAACTGCTAAAATGGGCTGGAGGAATCGCTCTGGCGTGATTGTCTATGACAGGAAGAAAACCCACACTGGCAGACGGAAGTTTATTTCAGTTAAGAAAAACATCTTATCACATCAGACATAAGGTGTATTTATAATAAACAACACAAATAATGTGAGTGCTGAATGAAATCAGGTTCAGTGATATGAAAAATTAGTGCTCTCTGAATATCTAAAACACAATAAATAAATGCAGAACATAACACATAATAATGTCATGGCAAATATCTTTCTATTCTCTGACTTTATTTCAATAAATAAAAAATTAATTATCTGCAATGAATCAGTACGCTACTGTATTTTGAACACCTAACTAAGACTTATTGTAAAGTATAGCTTACAGGCTTACCTTCCACACTGCTGCTGGTTATATCTTCGTTTACATAAGAAAATAAGAGTACAGTATCATGCATTAATACCATTATCATACATTAGTACCATGCAATACATGCAATAGATAAGCAATATACCTTTGCCATTCATGAGTGCTCTTTCCGCAGTCCCTTTATATGAAATCAATCAAGTGGCCTAGAAAGTATCTTATACCCAGTAATCAAATCTCAGGCCCAAAGTGTGTACAGTAATAATTAATAACACTGGAACCTTCAATTCAATAACAAATATAATGTAATTTATCACTTTACTGTATTCCATTATAATAGCCATAACCTACTGTAAGAAAAGATTATGAAAAGCAAGGGTAAGATATGTGTATTTCTGATACACACAAACAACAGGACCTAATGTATATCATGGGATAGCCAATCAACCATCAATTCAATGACTACTGATACCACTAGCTGATTAGCCTGCTTGGTGGGCCTCAATATTAACATGAGCATGCAATATCAGTAGAGTTTCATGCCCCATCATGCTTGAACATGAGCATGTAGTGTCCAAGAGTTTTATACCCGACCACATGATGGGACATAACACCATACTGTATGTAAAGTCACTGAGATCCATTACACTGGACAAATTTCATTCTCAATTACTGTACAGTACAGAGAAATGCAAGGTTAATTGTTACAGAGAAATAAAATACACAATTGTTAGGAGGTTTTCTTTAATGAATGCAGTATCTACAGAGTGAGTGTGGTGGTGATGGCATCCCTCTGGCCACTATACAGGTACACTGTCATCACAGATACCAAGTTATCCTAAGATTACCTGAGAGGTCATTCAAATTAAAATATCCTTAACCATTCTACTGTAAACAATAGCTTTGATGACTTTTATATCATCCTCTGACTGCCCCCAGAATTATTTTAAACTGTTAATGTCCAATAATAAATATTACATTTAATGCATGAATATTTCTTTTAATTCTTAGTTGGTATAACTGGTCGAAAGCTTGACAATTTTCCATACCACGGGAAAACTTCTGTAGTCTGGGAGTTACTATAAATTATTCATACAAGTACACATCCAAAGCAGAATGTTAAGGGAAGAGGTTCTTGTCAGTAAATTGGAGGGTTTCTGATTCCTCCAAACTATGCCAGGAAACATTCGACATCAATGTTACTGTAATGGGGGA
The DNA here is from genome assembly GCA_033782935.1 of Petrolisthes cinctipes. NCBI lineage: Eukaryota > Metazoa > Arthropoda > Malacostraca > Decapoda > Porcellanidae > Petrolisthes > Petrolisthes cinctipes. Next base: position 27,071 of record JAWQEG010003603.1, on the reverse strand, counting down.
TCTGGTGTGCGGCATAGTTTGGAGGAATCAATTGTCCTCCAATCTATCAATAGAGTACGGTACGTATCCCCTTAACCACCACTCTATTCATTTTATTGTAACTGTCATACAATCTGCTATCTCCTAATCCTAATTCAGCATTCCCTAAGTTCCCTTACTAATATACCTTACTTAGTTCATGAATGGCTTCCAGTTATTGTGCTGTGCAATCTCTACAAAATTCATTTACTATTTGTTACACTGATATCTGCGTTCTTGATTAAGTCTACCCTCAAATAAGTATGGCTAATCTGAGTATTATGGTAATTTAGAATGCTCTTTATTTTCATTACCATATTGCTTCCTATTATATACTATTATATCTGTGTATTTTGAAAATAACTGCGATGCATTGTACCTAATGAAGTAAACAGTGTATTTTTTATCAATACAGTGCTAACTCAAAAACCCATTCCATTAGTTGTACAAATTAAAGTAATGAAAATAGATACCTTTCTTGCATTACTGCCTTACTTATATCAGCACCATTGCCTCTTCAAATAAATGTTTATGACTACAAAGAAATGTACACTATTGTGTTATATTAAATACATTCAGAATTTCCTTATAGGGATAATTGATTTCCGTTATATCCTTGAAAATGCCAGACTGTCTATGAATGAGGCAAAAGTAACTTACAAGTGAAGCAGTTGTGGTAAACCTGAATAAACTTTCATAGTCAGTGCCTGGGAAAGTATACAGGTATGTATCTGGTACTATAGATCAAATATTTACATTTAGTTATTAACTTAGAACATCAAAATGTTAGGATACTGTTATAATGAGATAATAAATTTTCAGGTTAGTAAAAACATACTATATCTTTTTATATCATGCATTCAGTACTATACTGTACTGAAAACTTTAGACTTATAAAAAGGATGTTATAGGCTTTTAGTATCTTTTCAATAAAATTGTAGCTTCCTGCCTAATGTGGTTTTAGATCATGTTCTTTCATAGATTGCCAGGTGGCTGCTACCTGCAGTCTTAGTACTAAGATTCATTTTTTATACCAACATGTTATCCAGTAAGTGACTGGCCAGCCGGTAGTCTCTGACTCTCAAGTTTTGCTAGAATTGTGCCTGGTAGTGACCTTGACTATATGGTTACTGAATGCAAGATAACTTTCACAGCTCCATATGGTAGTAAATTCATGAAGTGCTCCTCCCAAACTCTCCAAGAGAAGGGGAACATCATTACTCCATATGAGCATGAGAAGATAGCTGCCAGGGTTCATTCACTAGGCTTCAACAAGTCACCCCTCAATGTCACTTACAAACATCAGGAAACATTTTTCCCACACGTCAAGGACCTCAAAGAGCAACTTATGATAATCAAGGAGAATAATTTTTTCCAATTATTACTCTCTAGGAATGGAGTTTCCATCAACACTGAAATGGTCATGAGTAAGGACTTTAAAGGTTATTAGTTGGAGTGTGGTTGTACAGAAGGGCAAAGTAATAGCTGCTCTATGTTCCAACTGAACTTAGTCACCCAAGCCTTCTTATATCTTCATCATCATCATCATCAATTCCCCATTTCCCTTTTTCAAGGGGTGGAGAGGCTCTAGTGCCAATGCAGGACCCAACAGGCAAGGGGTCCAGCTCCGAGGCTATTTGAACCTTTAGTGCAGTCATTGATAGAGAGCGAGGTCCCCAACCCTCACTTTTCCCCTGTATCGTAGGGGACACAAGGCTGACTGCACAAAAGTAATATGGTGGGAGATGGGGATGCCACTTCCTATGCCTTGAAGCCTTCTTATATCTAATAAAACAAGTCAGTGTTTCCAGATGTATCTTGCTGGTACCTTCAAGTTATTCTGAAACTCATGAATTTGCCAGGAGTATGATTCTAAATAAACTAAATGGGGCTGTATAAGAAAATCAAAGGAATATAATTCACCTGTCTTACTTACCACAAAAAAAAAATTCACTAAGCAGTGAGGTTTCAGAAGCATATTCCCATGTGTCTGAGGATTAACTGTATTACACTGAATCAAAGCTAACATTAAAACAGTACTTACATATAATAAATGAAGATGTGAGAACAGAAACTATGAAAATTTTACTATCTATTAATAACAGAGATGGAGTGGTTAAGGTTAGCCCTCGAGAGAGTTATATGTACAGACAACATAGTGGAGAGGGAGGCAGGCAGGCAGGCAGATGGGAGGACCAGGGTCAAGGTGGGCAGTATTTAGTTTAGCTCCACAGCATGTTCTCTTCACCATCACCAGTCATGGGCCAAGTGCTGTCAGGGGAGCAAGCCACTTTTGTCAGCCACACAAGAAACAATTTATCAAAACACCATTCTTGCCCCCAAACTAGATCAAAACAAACTGGCAAACCACCATTGTTCTCATGTTTAGGTCTGTTTAGGTATGGTGAAACGATCAGCTCAAAATTCCACTTCCAAATGCATGCAAAAATTTCACATCTAAAGGTCTGCTCATATACACTAGAATGATTAAATCAAAATGCATGCTACCATAAACCATGGCAAGCTGAGGTTTTCCAGTAACTGTTCTGCTTAGGCATGTTAGAATTATTTAGCTTACACTCCATGCTAAATATAACTGCTCAGATGCACTAGAACAACTGGCTCTAAAGGAAAGCTAACATCCTTAACCAAATTTTTAATTTGAATTTAAATTCAACATTCTTCTAGTTTCAATAAGACATGCTTACATTAACTTGTAGTGTACATTTATTAATTGATATACCAAGGAGGCATGCTATATAAAAATGAATCAAGATGCTGGAAGTTGTAATTAACACAAGAGCCCTTTCATGCCCAGAAAATGAATTATTTTTCCCAGGGTTTCAACATCTAAAATGCTGCTGCTGTACAGTAAATGACACATACAAAAGCATATAAATTTCTCAACATTTTTTTTTCCAAAATTCTAACCATGTTTTATTATCACCTGAAGGGAAAATCATGCAATTTAAAAATTATTCCACTCATCTCCTTATGAATGCTTATGAAGTCTTTGTAAAAAATGAAGTGACAAAGAAAAAATTATGAAATACTATATTTCAACTGCATCAGACCAAGTTTTACCTGGGCATGAAAGTCATATACATGCTCAAGAAACAAAACTAAGGCTGAATCCTGTGCTGTCATATTGCCAGGTCTGCAAACCTATCCTGTTGCTGGACCAGGTTATTAATTGGGTTATACATACAGTAAATTAAAGCATGGGACAAGCTTTTAGAATAGCCTCCTCACCTGCCACTTTTCCTTTTCCATCCTACATGTACCAAGTTCTATATCATGGCTGAAAAATGCATACTGTACTGTACTGTATCCATTAAGAAAAGTCATGGACTAGGCATTGATGATGACTGACATGATGGCTCCATGTATTATCTATGAAACAATTATCATTGTCATCATTCTCGCACTGCTAATGAATTTTCTTGCATGTGGTCCTAAGAACAAATACGCGAAGAGATAATATGCTCCAAGACTCACCCGGCCTGGCTGAGGTCAAATACTTTGCCACGGTTGGTGTCGTTGCCATAGGACTTTGGTGTGGGATGTTCGTCAACTCCCGACTGGTGACACAAGAGGAAGGTGACGATCTTAGAGCGTCCCTCCAGTGCCATCACCACCGCACGACCATCACTTGAGATCTCGCAAGCCGTGATGGCCTGATCTGGTGTTAGTACAGCAAGGCTATTTCCTGCAAAGCAATAAGAATAGAAGTTTACCATCATATATCATCAACAAGAACTCATTCTGCATAGTCTATGGGATGCGGGGCTCTTGGTAAAAGACAAGACAAATTAAAACATAAGGACAGAATACATGAGTATCATTGCAACATCTGTAGTCTATGAGAAATTTGTAAATAATTAACTATAATATGTGGAACAAAATGGAAGGCAAAGGTTACACTGCACAAAATATTAGAGTGAATGATAAATGGGGGAATAATTGGTACATAACCAATAGAGCAAAAGGGAAGAAAATAAAGTCCAAGGGTGATTTTTAATAAATAATTTGATTAAGCAAAGGATAAAGGAATACAGTACAGTCGGCAAAAAAACTGTCGTTACCACCCCTACATTAATTTTAACATCGGCAAGCGCGGTAGGGCTGGTACTACGCCGACTGGGCAGCTGGTGCCTCGTCATCCAAGACGGGTATCGTCTTCGCCCTGGCCGATAATACTCGGGCCACAGCAGTGACAACTTTTTTATATCAAAAGTTTAGCTGATTTTAAATTAAATTTTGAGTGTTCAAGAAATCTTGCTATTTAACTATTCATTATTAAACATAAGGAAATGCGTTTGAATATTTTAGAACAAGAATAACCGTGAAATACTCAGAAAAAATAGCACTGGGTGAAACAACGTCATCTCTACTTGAATGCCCATGAGACACTGAGGGAGGGGCACGGAGGGTGAGCCTGGGTGGCCCTCGCATCATGCCTGACTCACCAGTCAGGCGTACCAACACTACATCACACTGTTAAATGGATGGTAACGAAACTTTTTTTGCCGACTGTACATAACCAGGAAAAAATACACCTGATTTGATGCATCTCACCAGTATGTATGTCCCACACCCTGACAGAGCGGTCTCGTCCCAGAGAGTCATAGGTGAGGCACTGGAGGCCACGGTTATCAAGACGGATGGTAGTAGGTGGTGCTGTGTGGCCCTTCAGCGTCCACCTGGGGTTACCTGTACCGGCAGCAAGGAGGAGGGGTTAAAGATGGCACAAAATTACTCTATCATTTCTAAACATTATTCTTCTCTGTTTCATATAAATATCATTAAGTCTTTCAGTTTGGGATCACATTTGGTACATTTTGATATTATGTTTTTGCTACAGTTAAGTGATTCAATTCGGATTTAGAAAATTGTCTTCAAATGAAGAATCTGATGAATTTCATTTTGAACTAACCAATTTTCTCAATCCCTTTATTTATACTGTACCATTAACCATACAGAACTACACTAAGCAGCTCGGGGCTGTTTGGCCAGACAGCTTGAGGAACTTCAACAACAACACTAAGCAACATATTCTTCACATCAAATTTTACACCCCAAACACACATAGCATCACTCCATAATCAACAATTTTCCCATCCCTTCCACACACCTGTGATGAGATCATAAGCCATGAGTTTGGAATCTTCAAGGCCAATAATGACACAGCTACCAGCAGAGGAGATAGCAATAGAGATGATGTTGACACCAGGTTTCCACTTCTTGAAGAGCGTACCACTTTGTAGGTCATACACCACAATGAAGTTTGGTGCAGGTTCATCCACCTCCTGTGTGTGAATTAGTTACTATACAGTTAGCCATTCTTTCATTTTTACAGCATCAGGTTATTGAATATTTTCATCCTTTCAAAGGGAATCTTGTATAGTGTTATGGTATGTAACCCCTCCAACTCTATAATATATACAACACACATGGCAATTGACACTGACCCGACACACGCAGGAGACGTAATGTCCCTCCTTGGTTATGGCAGCATGGCGTGTGATGAACTCATGGTGAGGAATGCGTAGGTCATACATTAACTTGCGCAGCTCCAGATCCCACACCAATAGTGCCGATGGCTTCTGGGTCTCATCACCACACACACAGATCTTGCCATTCTCAGATACCATAAGGCTATTCAAGAATCGGTCCTCACCCACCTGCAAAAGGATAGAAATCAATAATTGTAATTGAGTTATATCATTATACACACTAAAGTTTCCTTTTTTGAGATATCCCCTTGTACAATAACTATAGAATGATAATAATTCGATAAAATTTCAATGAGAGGTGTGTGAGTTGTCTTTATTTCACTGAATGAGTGTTATTCGACCTTTGTTGCTTGGTACAAAGGTATAAATATTTATTTTCTCAGATGAATAAGTCTGATTGTAACAAAACATAAGTAGAGTAAAGTACCTTGAAAGTTGCAACACAGTCTCCATTCTGCAGGTTCATCATGTTGACATACATCCGAGAGCGTGAAAGAGCCACCACGTGATCTTTGTCATGAAGGCCAAAGTAGGGCATCTTTTGGTTCATCACTTCCCGCAACTTCATCACAAACAATCCTTCATCAAAGTTGTAGATTCGGAGCTCTCGTCCACACAGCACCAGGCACCGGTAGTCATCAATCATCTGGTAATAGTTACAGGTCAGAGCTATAATTACTGCAGAATGATGAGTACTCTATACTGAGAATGCAATATACTATCAGTAAATACAACTGTACTGTAGATAAGAATAATTCAAGTCCTGCAGTGAACTGCATAGAACTAACAACTCTTCTTTTAAACAGTTTTAACTCTGTAAAGGCAAAAAGCAGCTGTAGTGATTAAACATATTGTTAAAAGATGTTATATAGTACAGCACTGTATAACACCAGCTATAATGTATCAAGAAAACTTTTCAATGAAAATGGAAACCTTCTGAGCTATAAGTATAAGATCCTACAAAAGAGAACAAAGCTGTTATATAGAGTACTATCATCAGATCAAAATGGTATAAAAATAAAATTCAATTCTGACAGTCTCTTAGGAACATCACTTACAATCTGAACATCTGAATAACCCCAACTCACTGAGATGATCAAATACAATATTTTTTATATACTGTATAGTTAATATACAAGCATGAAGCACCAGGAAACCGAATCACTGAAGTAGAAGATAAAACAGAAGCTATACCTGCAATTTTAAGGTCAAAAGTTCAGTAACTGCAAAGGAGTGTGTGGCACCTTAAGCTTGCGAGGTTGTGTAATGCCGGTGAGGGTGCGAACTGGGGTCATGGAGAAGATATTCCAGACTGCTATCTCGCCGCGCTCTGTGGAGAGGGTGATGACATAGTGGGGGTTGTGCTGAGCTCGGATCAGGGAGTTGAAGTACACCTGCCCATCACCCAGCTCCATATTCTCGTCCTAAGGAGGGGTATGGATACTTTACATCTCTGTCTTGGTATATAATATAAAAACATCTTTTAGCAACACACATTTCAATACTGTACATTATAACTAAAAACAATACAGGAATACAATGACAGACATCAAAAAGACAGACAGTAGGTATTGATCCTATCAATGTTCATTACTGGTATGAAAATATCATAATAAGCTCTGCATTACCTATTTGTAATACAGAAATAACATTAAGCTTGAATATATATAGTCCACATTATACCTGGAATGGTTCATGTAGGCAGACAGCGAGGGGCAGGAGGCAGGGCACTGGGGCATGGGCAGCAATATCATAAAGTTTTTTGATAATGGGGTATTTTTTATGATTTTCTGGATCCTTGTCCAGTGTTGCAAGTCGACCATATACCTGTAAAGCAGAGCAGAGAAGCAAAGTCAAATGCAGTGAGTACAAAAGGGATATGAAATACTTTCCTATGTTTTTATCAGTAGGCCTACCCATCCAATCAAAGCTGACCATTCTAATTATTCATATTTTTTTAAATTCTGACCTTCTTAATTCTTGCATTTTCTTCATTGTTTTGTAAAATTTTCATTCCTTCTTCTACCACCTAATTCACTTTGATGCAATTTTTCCATCACTTACTTTTTTACATACTGTACTCAACAAATTCTCTGCCATCACCATAAATAAATTACACCAAGGACATACCTGAGAGTAAAACTGCCTTCCATCGTATCCAAGTGCATAGGCGGCCAACTCCAGCACCTCCTTCAGCAAGACCAGTTCCATGTGGTTGCTGTGATTGGTCAGAGCCAGAGACACATCCTCCAACACCTGTACAGGGAGGGAATTTAGGACCTGGTTGCTTTCTAGATTGAGGTACAGTACAGTATTTCATTGCTCTCCTGGGTTTGATAAAATTTAATACTGTACACTGCTAACCAGTTGAGCACTTTCAATTAATTCTATTTCTGAATATGGTGTAACATAATCACTCCATTTTCTTAACTAAAGGTAGTACCTGACGAAACCCCTTGAAGCTCATTGCCTTGTACATTTCTTATATAATAATAATAATGATTACTAATATCACTTGAGTTTGTCTTAAAATAACAGCTATTTAATGATACAGTATCCAGTTCTGCCCTTGATTAAAACTCAAAGGAAGAACAAGAAGAGCTGGACTTATTTACAAGGTGCTGCACTGTCAAATAAGGAAAAACACACCCTAGAAATGGCAGAATTGTTTGATTTTCATGGTAAGAGACTTTCGGTTGTAACTGTCCTTAAGTTCACATTATTCTCCCTCTCACTGTCATATTTCTCACCTGGTAGGTATCAGAGCCACAAAGCTTCTCGTAGACCCACTCAAAGTTTAGAACGAACTCTTCAAGAATACGTCCCTTCAGCTGCAGCACTTGGTATGGCAGCTCATCCAGCTTACGGCGATTGTGGCGGCTGAATACTGACTGCACCGAGATCTTTGACATGTTGCTGCCAAGTCAATGATAAAGTTACATTAACTACAAACTGTTTGGTACAATAAAAGTATGTTATTAAATGTAAAACTGTATTAAAGAGAGATATTTCTTCAACATACCGGGTAACTGTATTGCGTTATATGAAAAATGCGCTGCTAAAAGGCATATTAAAGGAGATATGATTGCATCTTAGAGATAATAATTACACTGTCAAATTCTATACAAATTGTGTACATCATTTTTAATATGATCTTTACACCAAATATAGCTCTGCTATGGGTAATTGAAATAGAAAAGAATGTACAGTACAATTTATATAATGCACAATCCAGTACTGTACAGTATTTGCAATAGATTTTGCTTTTGATGGGGAACTTTTCGATCAACTTCTGGTATTCTTCACAAGATATTTAATAATTGAAAATTTAACAGGATAAAAGAACTACACAGCCCCAGTGCAATAAATCACAATGTAAAGTAAATATAAAATAATATACATGAGTATTGTTGTTTATAATAGCTGCAGCCACTTTAAATTAAAGAAATTATACAAGTCAGACAAAAATTGTGAGCCTTCTTGCTTCAGTGAAAACTCACAAAAGAATACAAGTAAAGATAGCTATTAAGATATCGATGCCAAGTTAGTTCTTGCTCCATGAAACAGTACCTGCCCCGATATTTGGTAGGCTGGTCCAGGACATAGCGATCCTTCCCTTCAGACACTCCCGCCTCATACACCGGCACTGGTTTCTTGACACCATTAGCCCACTTGCTCTGTGGTAGAGGAGATCCTACAAAGTTAGGTATTCATTCGTGGGTTTTACTGTTACTGTATTATGTCACCCTAAAAGTATGAATACAGTAATACTGTATTGTACGGCTGTAAACAACAATGTAGTTCCCCTTCATATCCCTTCCAATTATTTTTAATAAAGGATGTGCTGAAATTCATAATGGTGCAAATTTAAGCAAAATTTCAATCAAGTCAACATCCAATGAAAGCTTTTAATAAAAACAGCAAACCCTTAATATACAGTGGTTATGAGCAAGAAATATTCTACAATCATTCATAAGAAAGCTAAGTACAATATACAATCCTACCTGGAAGTAATCTATAAGGGCAGTGCAGCACATGTTGATCTGGTCCTGTGTGCCGAGATAGCGAGCATGGGCAGCGTTGCGGAAACTCTCATGCCGCCAAGTCAGGAGGCAGATCCCAGCTACTATTGTCTTCATTAAGAAAGGCTGCAACTGCTTTGAGATCTGTACCCACACCAGTGATGGGCAACGGCGCACTAAGGAAAGGAAGAAGACTTTAGTGTGGTTTTAATTCAAGGAAACAAGAAATCTTCTACACTGTACAGTATTGCATACATTCCACTTCTGTTTACTGTACTGTATAATTTTCTCCAACCTGGCTTAAGTTAAAGTGTGGAAGGCAGTCCCAAATGTAGGTTAAAACACTTTCATGAGAGGATTAATTTTAAAGTGGAATACAAAAGACCACTTTGTACAGTACTACATGGATATCGTATGCTAAGCAACTAGGACAATAGAAATGTATTTGAGAAAAATACAAATGAGTATTATAAATACAAAAATTAAGTGTACATATATGGGACATCATTACATCCTTCCTATAGGAGACAGTGCAAGCATTCACACACACTGTACTCTTACCTGGTGGAGTGTAATGGACAAAGACCTTCTCCAGGACAGCCTCATCACAGGAGAGGATATCAATCATCTCAGAATCTGACACTCCATGTTTAGCTGCTGTCAGGTAGCCAAGTGCATGTGAAACTTCAACCTGGTATACATCATACAAAAATGTGGAAATATTTAAATGAATATAGAGAAAACTTAGGATCCTTGAAAAGATCTGCAAACAGAATAAAAAAAATTTAATTATGGCAAATGATCTTTAAAAACACATGAAATTTCACAATCTTACTAGCTTAAAAGGAAGGGTACAAAAGTTACGATGGGGTAGTACCATTTAATGGTATCTCGCAAACAAAGAATTCGTAATTAAAGAACCCCACAACATAAGACTGTACCTGACCACAGGTGTTTTCAATTTCATCAAAGACTGCACTGATCTGTTCAGCAAGGGATGACTTGAGAGGAAGCTGTGATGCTGCCCCTGTCCACTGACAGGCCATACGACCCAGGATCTGAAATCAGGGTAGGGATTGGTAAACAATAGTATGGTACCACTACTGCATTAAGAGTTTCATTCTAAAATTACATGTACTGCTAAGCTAAAACATTTCATACAGTTGTTGCTATGGCCTCCACAATTAACACACTGTATAGGGTCCACGCACTCACCTCCACGTAGAGAGGCAGAGGACACTCCTGAATGAATTTGCTGACCATTTCCCTTTGCTCCTTGTTGAGGCTGCGATGGTGAGACTTCAGGATGCCTTCAAATTTGTTGTGAGCTTCATCAATGGTCAGTGGTGGGATCTGATCACCACAAAAGTTGTAAGTTTAGAATATACTGTATTCCTTCCTAGAAATGCTTCAAACACAAAAGTTCAACATTAAAAGAAGGTTTGGACAATGCTCTGATTACCCTCTCCCAATCCAAGAATTACAGAGACAAGTTGATATTAATACTAGTGTGATTTCCAGAATATTCAGAAGCATGATGAACCAGATGGATATATAATTTCAAATAGCATTACAATCATTGTTTCTATGATCACTCTCCACCCCACACTGACCTTCAAGAAGCATGCACTGTCCTCAATGATGCTCTGGAGTTGGGTCATCTGAGGAGAGTCGTCTCGTACTGTCATGATGAGCTTGACATGCTCTGGCAGCTCCCTGGGCACCCATTCCAGTGATGTTGACCCATAGCTCTTGACCTGATCTATACCATCAATCATAATGACCAGAGGACGCAGCTTGCATGCCTTGGACCACACATGCATCAGGAAGGACGACATGTGCCGAACTCCCTAAAATACATACAAGATGGTAATCACATTTGAAATTTGTTCATAACATAGTAAGCTCCTGTATGGAGTTACACAAAAGCCAAAGTAAAGTGCGGGTTTATGCCTTAACAGTATGGTGCAGTACTTTCCTAAGATGCTAATCTTTATGAAACTGGTCTTTGAGTCAACAGTACACCATTATTCTTGGAAATAGGGCTAGTTCATTTAACCAGTTTACTAGTTTGAAATACATAATTCTACTGTATTACATTTGTCAAGCGTTAAACTAGGTCCAGTACTTTAAATGAAGGTTTACTTACTACACATAACCAGTTCTCAACATTCTCACACATATTTTTCAAAGTTATTACATTGTGTAACATACAAACCGTTAAAAGAACATAGTATATCAGTTTTACTGTGCAGCAATACACCACTTTCAATGTTCCATGATTTTTACAGTGTTATAGTAAAACTGTACCTTGGCAGCTTCAGCTCTGTGCTCACCAAACAGAGCACAGCACTGTTCAGCAATTGAGCGCAGGACCTGTTCTGCGGTGGATGACCCAGGAGTCAGACCAACGAATCTGACCATTGGAGAAATATGCAATAGTGTTAAATGTTTTAATTCACAGTCATTGTTTCTCTAATACAGATGCTTCAACCCAAATGCAAATTAACACACACCAACACATGGTGTCCACCTGACTCAGCAGGTTTCTATGAAGCCTCTACTAGTCTACTTTCCCAAGATAGAGGTAAATACTGTAATTCTGGGGGATTTTTGTTCTCATATCTCCACCTGCGCTCTACCGATTGCCTTCTAAATTTAATAACTTCTTTCTCTGCGCTTATCCTCTCTACACACTAAATTTTGTGAATTTTTTTTAAATAACATTGAGATCTTTCGTGTACATACAGATGAAAATACTGTATATGGATAAATTTCAGTTTTATGCATTCCAAATACTCATATGATGTATTGTACTGTATCTGCACTACTTATAATGCAGTAGTATTCCTAAACATTGTGGAGGAAAGGGGACTGACCTGACCACAAGAGGTACATCAACCAGCCACTCACAGCAGCGCTCCATGGCCTTGGCAATGAGGGAAGATTTGCCACATCCAACATCACCATGCATGATAAGTGGCACACACGAGTCATTGTTCAGGTATCTGATGGAAAACATACAAATTATAATTAAATTTTATAAGGTGTAATTCAAGTATTCACTTTCAAAGCAGAAAAAGCAGGACCAAATGGGTAGGTATGCCTGCAATAGTTGACTGCACTCACTAAGTTTCCTCCCAAGAGGAAATGTGAATTTTTGAAGAGAGTGAGGTGTCTTTACTTCATTAAATTAAAAAAACTATACTGTACTTACTTACATTACAGTAATAGAAAGATGAGATATTATTTGCGGGAGTGCAAGTGCTAAGATAATGCACGAAGCATTCACAAATTTTTGCAAATGACAATCAAGTATCATGATAACCATTGCAAAACAAAACTGGAACATTGGAATATTTATATATAGATGCCTGGAATAGCAAGCCTGGATTCTAGTATGTATTCACCTTCTGATCTTGGTTAGGAGTTCCTGTCTCCCCTGGAAGTTCTTGTACCTAAACTGACACATGAGGGACTGCTGCATCAGCTCATGGAACAGACGCTTCTCGATGCCAAGGTAGGTCTTCAGCTCCTCCTGCCAGAGGGACCAGCTTAGTCTTCAAGGTCATTTCAAGATTTCCAGTTTATAAAGTGAATGTATGGCCAAATGAGAAAGGAGGAAAGCATTTTATATATTAACAAAGTTATGTTTACAGTAAAAACTTTGGCGGTCATTATCTATTTAGTCCTCACCTTTTTTAAATATAGAAAAAAAATCAAATTACAGTACGATTTATGGGGGATTACTTTTAGAGCGTATATAGGTCATTTGCAATGTCAGCCTGTATTTTATCCAATTTTCACTCTTTCCTCATCTCATGTGTATTAAGAAAATTAATTATCTATGCACATATCATTGGTCACCCTGATCATTTCCCTAATCCCCACACCTTAGTCTCATCCTCCTCTATGATGCCATCAATAATGGAGATGAGAAGGGGAGAGATTTGAGCACACAGGTCCTCTACAAACTGGGCATGTTCAGGAACCTCCGGGTTCATCCCAGAATTGTGCCACTTCACACGGAACTTCAGCATTCGGATTTCGTCAAGCCTCTCCTGTTAATGCAAAAGATATTATATAAGCACAAAATAGGATACTTTCTTCATATACCATTGAAAAGTATAATAACAGCTCAAAAGCTCAGGTTTATCTTTTTCTTTTTCTTTTTTTTCTTTTAAAGTTGCTGTATTTGGCTTCTTATTTATGCACATGATAAATCACTCAGGTTAACACTAAATGGTTTCATTCAGCTGAAAGAAGCCCATCATCTTCTCATTCCTTACACTAAAAATCTGTCTTACCTTCAGTTCACTCTGTAAGATATCAAGTCTTTTCTTGCTCTCAGGCTCCACCGCCACATATACCTTGCCCTGTGCCGGGATATTGTGTGAGGGGAAGTGGGTAAACTTGCGACATATCCACAAACAGTGTTTGGCACTCTCCTGGTTCATAAACACACTCTGCTTGATCTCCTGTGTAGGGAAGCAGTTGGATCAGTAAAATAAGGTTGATAGACAAATGCACGTCAAAAAAATTTCTATTAGTAGATTACATTATTATGAAATGTGTTGACCTTTTTCCAAACAGTATCCCATATTGTTGCATTGCCTGCAAATGTGTAAGTAATGTTTTAATGGTTTTAGAGAACAATCAGACCCAAACCATATCATATTCTTTCTTCAGTTGTCCCTCCATTTCTCCTTTTTCTTTTGTGCTTACTGGCCTTCTTTTCTGTCTCCTCCTCTGTTGTGTTACAAGGTCTTTCTGGCCTAGCACAGCCACCTTTTACTGTATATATTTCTTTCAATTTTTCCATACAGCAAATAATTACAATATATTCATATTATTAAGTTTTTGTTTCAGATTATCAGACACATATTATTTACACTATACCACAACCTGCTAAGTTTATGACAGCTTACTAAAAAAATAAACTGGAACAAATATAAACAGATAACAGACGATGTATCAACAGTGCATTAAAGGGTTACATAGTGGATCATACTACAGGCAAAGAAGTACTGTAATGTTCACAATCGATGTGAGTCAAACCTGTTCCATAACAGTAGAGAGATATTTTTCCTTCTGCTCTTGATTGAACACCATCCTCATCAGTGTCATCATCTTCTTCACCTCATTACTCCAGTCCTGAACTGCCTCTTGATGAAGGCTGGCACTGTTGCTCTCCTGAAGCACAACAAACCTTTTAATCTAAACATTGGAGTTATGTACAGTCCGTAAAAAAAGTTTCGTTACCACCCCTACGTTAATTTTAACATCGGTAAGCGCGGTAGGGTTGGTACTCCACCGACTGGGCAGCTGTGCCTCGTGTCATCCAGGACATGCCGGACGGGTATCGTCTTTGCTCCGGCAGTGACAACTTTTTTATATCAAAAGTGTAGCTGATTTTAAATTAAATTTTGAGTGTTCAAGAACTCTTACTATTTAACTATTCATTATTAAACATAAGAAAATGAGTTTGAGTATTTTAGAACAAAAATAACCATGAAATACCCAGAAAAAATTGCACTGGGTGAAAGAACGTCATCCCTGCTTGCCTGCCCATGAGACACTGAGGGGCACGGAGGCCGGAGGGACCGGGTGGGTGGAGGAGGTAAGACACTCGCCAGTCAGGCGTACCAACATTGCATCACACTGTTAAAGGGATGGTAACGAAACTTTTTTTGCCGACTGTACAGCAAACAGTACTGACTTCAACTTCATGGCTTATACGAGATACTCTAAGTTATGTCATGATTTAATGCTGTATTTGTTATGATTATATGATTTTGAGAATCATACCTGTACATTAGCACTAACATACTTGTTGAATGTAGATGTTACCTTAATATTAGGTATAAAGGTACTGATGGGTTGCAACTTATAGCATGGTGGCTGAGCATTCTCATCCCAGTGATACCACTTCCAGAACAGCTCACGGTCTGTGTCCAATTCCATGGCAGAAATGGCCTGGTCAAAGTCTGGTCCTTCAATCACCCGTGGGAGGAGAGCATTGCCAAAAGTTTCGTTGAGGAACACCACTGTCACTATGTGTGAGTCCCGGGCCTGGGCTATGGAGGGGCAAAACAGTTAATACACATACATAATATGACCATTACAATCCCAGTTTTATGTGCAGGCTACCAGTATTAATAATTCTTTCACAAATGACATCCACAGGTGAGAATACAGTACTGTATATCATATTGATGAGGTTTCCTACACAGTGTCAAGTTAAAATCATTAAAAGATATTAAAAATATATAAGATGATTATATACTGAACATAACTATATTTACCATACTACAATTTCCAAAGTGATATAAGCATACAGTGACAACAATAAACTCTCATTAGTACAGTACTGTAATAATATTACCATGGACTAATACTGAATTTACTATAAACTTTATCAACTAAATTCATTTTCTGTACTTTCTGTACATAGCCTTTATGGTATCATACTTGTCAGTTGTCCCAGACAAAGTTCCTTGAAAGAGTGGTCATTGAGGTGTTCGTCGGCAATGCCCCAGTGGAGGTCAACAATGTTTAGTTCATAGCCCTTCTCCATGCAGTACAACCGCAGCTTGGGGTACACATACTCCATAAGGGCTGATCGCTCCATGATGGTATCTGCAAGGATTCATAAAATTACACAATGCCATAGAAGGTGGCAGTATCATAAGTTACATATCAAGTCAATGGGCTGTCTCAAGCAATATACACTCAAGTTAATAACATATGTTAATGAGGATACTACATCTCCGATATAATAATTAATTTCCTTGATAACAGGCTAGACATAACATAGTTCAACTCACCCTTAAGGTCAGCACAGGTGTAGATACATATTTTCCTAGGTTTGAGTATAGGCTTGACGAAGACAACATTGCCCATGACAAGGTTTCGGATGACATCAGAGAGCTTGTTGAGGTCAGGGAGGTGGCCGAGGTGAGGCAGGGCGCCCCGGATCTTGCGTGGCGAGCTGTCCCTTCCTTCTCCCCCACCTGTACCACCACCGCCCTCTGTTTGCGCCAAGCCTGTGGGGGCAGAAAAGAAGTTAAAGAGTCTTTTATACATATTTTTTCATCCTTCATTCTCAAGCCAGATTTACTCAGATATTGTACCCATAAATAATCTGAAAATGGGTTGGAGGACAGATGATGCCTTGGACTGGCCAGTGTATGGAGGTAAGTGTGGCAGCGAGATAAATTGGATAACCTTTACAACAGTCCCACTTGACATCTCCAGAAAACCCTCAATGGGATCCCTGGCTGCAGATTCCCAGAAGCTGGAAACAACCAATAAGCAGCCCTATAGAACTCTCTTTGTGTTGTGTAAAGGATGTAGCTGAAAGTGGAGGTAAATGTAGAGAAGGTGAAGGTGGAGTTAAAAGTAATGGTGGAGAAATGTGGAAAAGGAGAATAAATGAGTGAAGGTAACATTGTGGGTGTATGTAAGTGAATGTAGGTGGAAGTGAAGGTATGAACGTGTAACATTGGAGATGGAAGTGCAAGTTGTAGTTGAAGTGAAGTATAAGAAAGTTGAAGTTGAAGTGGAGGTGGAGTAAAGGAAGTTCAGATGTTATTCAAGCAGCAGCAACAGCAAATAGTGAGGAAGGAAGTATAAGTGTATTGGTAATCTATACAGGGAAGTCGATGTTACTCTGTCATGTACTCACTCCACATATCCGGCCACACCAACTCCACTCCACTTCCTTTACCATTCCAGAAACCCCTTGGTTACAGATATTCCATTTTCACCACTCCACAGATCCGGCCACACCAATCCCATGCACTCACTCACTTCCTCTACCACTCATTTATGTACTCCATTCCCTCTAACAAATCCCTCACTCACTTCCATCACTACTTGATAACTGTGGCCCCACTCACTCACTCCCTTCCTTCCTCCACTATATCACTCCCTTCTTCCACCACTCTACACAGCATCAGCCATGCCCACCCACTCCACTCCTTCCTTCCAACCAACCAGTATTCTACTCCCTCCCTCTGCCATGTTCCTTAGGAGTATATTCTGGATACCTTACCATACACCGTGCGACACTGTCACGTCACCACCACCAGGGTTTCAATGTTGACAATCTCACTGCCCTTTTCCACTTGTGTAATGCTATGATATTTATGAACCTGACCTTTAAGAGCACGTGACCTTGGTGTGTATACTGTGATATCATAGAGTAACTACTTCGTATGAGATAAAATAAAATATCTATAACTATATTTTCCATAAGTATAGTTGGTGGCATAAATCTGAGTTAGAGCCCAAGTGAACGGTACTGAACCTTATCACTACCCTGAAACAACGTATCAATCCCGGCCAGTACAGACTCCAGTTGTAGCCTTTGCTGATATCTCCAAGTACAGTACGTGGTGGGTATAGGGTACTGGATGGATGGGGCCCAGAATCTTTAACCTGTATAAAATATTTTGTCCACGAATGTAAAGTAACCTAAGGTCGAATTCAAACGTTTGTACACAACCAACCTACTGGAGAGTACAGTTGAAGTGACTGGTGCATCATACCTTACCATTACCCTTTTCAATATATTTCCCTCCCATCCAACCTTTCGATTACCGGTTATAGTAAATATCACACACTAATAAGGGACTGAACCACTGAAACACAATATAATATGAATGACGCCACATGTGCATTAATTAAGGGACCCCGTGATGTAGTCAGAAAGCTGGAGGTTAGAGAGTCCTTCAAATGTTACCAACAAACACCACCTATATTGAAAGACCTTGTTTCGTCGCATAGTCAGGAGTAATCAGAAGCCACCAAGTCTCATACACGATCACAGGGTCCTTAAAAGCCGGAATGATGGGGAGCAGCAAGGCGGAAGTAGGGCAGAAGGAGGGGAGCTATGGAGAAGGTGGAGGGGTGAGGGGGTATGGGAGGAGGGGGAAGGGTGTACATTATCCCGGAGTGTTGGTGTTGCCTGGGAGTGACGCCCCCTCTCCCTCCCCTTCCCCCCCCCCCCTTTATAGCCTGCCTGTCTGTCCACCCCTCTCCCGCCCCCACTGTACCCAACCTACCCACCTCTCCTCCTGTAACCCCTGCCTCTCCCCACCCCTCCCCTCATCCTCCCCTCAACACTCCTGCCCCCACTCTTCCTCCTCCATCCAAGACACCCCTCTCCCCTCATCATCCCAACCCCTCCCTCCCTCCCATATCACTATAATAACGAGTGATTTTTTTCCACTTGGTTGTTCAGAAGCGATACAGGTAGGCAAGGTAAGGTAAGGCAAGGCATGGGAGTAATAAAGTATATGCAGCAGAAGTCTGGAAAACATCTTAATAACTCTCTCTCTCTCTCTCTCTCTCTCTCTCTCTCTCTCTCTCTCACATTTCAGTCGAGAATTTTTGCATAATTATTTACTGTAAGCCCTGTTAATTAACTTTATACAGTATATATTAAACCATGGAATGTTTATTTATGATTTTGTGAGTTTATAAAACCTACATAAACGACATAACTGCATCTCCAATAACTTATTTCAGTTATTGTAAATTTATCTGCAACTATAAAATAGTTTTAACAACAGTTTAATGTGTTTTTTAAGTTTAATTAAATAGTTTTCTACAAGACAACCCATCAATAAATATGAAGATAAATAATGATTAATAAGTTTCACTATAATATAGAATTAATTAGGTTTGCAATAATAATAATAATAATAATAATAATAATAATAATAATAATAATACCCTATTACCTAACCTCCCCCTCCCCCCAATCTATAGTCCCTTGTTGGTTATTTACTCCCTACGTGTCAATAATATAAAGATTCCACTATAATTACCCATTAATGCACTTACTACAAACATCAATACGAAATGACCCTTCAGTCAATGCAAGTCAATACACGAAACTATGTCAACAACCAATGTACACACACACACACACACACACACGTTACCAGGGACGTGTGGGTAATTATGACACACACACACACACACACGTTACCTGGGACGTGTGGATAATTATGACACACACACACACGTTACCAGGGACGTGTGGATAATTATGACACACACACACACACATACGTTACCAGGGGCGTGTGGATAATTATGACACACACACACACACACACACACGTTACCTGGGACGTGTGGATAATTATGACACACACACACACACACGTTACCAGGGACGTGTGGGTAATTATGACACACACACACACACGTTACCAGGGACGTGTGGGTAATTATCACTCTCACACACACACACACACACACACACACACACAATAATAAAAAATAAGCTCTAGTCAACAGTGTGTAATAAAAGCTACTAAAGTATTAATCAAAGTAGCCTACGTCTTTAAAATAATATGAGTATAAAGTGGGCGGAACGTAATGATTTCAGATAAGGGTGTGTGCGGCATGTGTGTTGGATGAATATTGACCCGTATGGATTTCCGCTGAGTTATGTTAGACCTGTTGTGCCTTCCTGTCAGGTCACAGTGCAAGTATGACCTACCTGTATCATGTCTCGGGAAAGTTCATGTATGTGTGTGTATGTGTGTGTGTGTGTGTGTGTGTGTAGGGAGGGGACTGAGGGGGCTGAGCTGACCACCTTGTTGCTTGTTAAGGGGCTAGTATAGTTTTGGTAAATTTGGAGCAACTGATTCATCCAAACTACTCGAAGCAACAGGCCACCAGAGTCAGCCACAGAATATAACATGAACCTAAAAATTTATTTGGTCTTTAATTAACACTGTCGGTGAATTGAATTCTACAGATTCTTTCAAACCGTGCCAATAACAACACTGCCTCAGAACGGCTTATATTGCTTGGGTTGTTTTGTGAGACAGTTTGTAAGAATCAGCTGACCGACAATAATATCTTCCCTCCCTCAGAACGGCATATATAATTTGGGTGGTTTTGTGACACAGTTTATAAGAATTAGTTTGCCGACAACATTATTTTCCCACTCGTCAACCCAATGTGGAGTATGTTGGGTACAGTTTGTAAGAATCAGTTTACCGACAGTATTACCTTTCCTACCCAAACACAATACAATATTATCTTCCCCAACCTAAACATAATGTGAGATGTGTTGTGGTCATGTAGAAAACCCACCTAGCGACCTGGCCATGTCCACCAGTAGTATAGAAGGTCCCTGTAGAGCCAAACACACCGAGTGGCGTTGACTACGACGACCACGAGCATTCCGTAGGATGTTCAACAACCTGTGTAGTTCCAGGTCGTCCAGTGAGGGCATGATGGTGGTGGAGGGATGCACTTGATGGTGGAGATGACGTGGGGAAATTCGGAAGGTTTTTGTATACGAGACTTTGACAACTCTTTGGTGTCTCTGGTGTCTCCCTTTCTTCAGAGGTGTGGACGGAGCTGTGATTATCTTAGGTTGTTTGGTGTTTGAAAGAGATGTAAAATGACAAGGGAAATCATTTGGTCGTCCTGTTTTTGGTGGCGCTCTCAGGGCCAGAGTGGGTCCAGGTGGAATTGGTAAATAATGAAGAAGAGAGTTTCACGAGGACTTGGTAAATGAATCCTGGAGTTATTCCTTCACACTCTTGTACCTTTATTTCACTTGGATACTTATGTACGGCTTCTGTTCGGTGTCACACCTTTTACTTCGTGAGTATATATGTGGGAAAAACTGATGAGAAAAGATACATCTGTATTACCCATGCATCTCTATAACAAGGCATCTTCTTTATCGAATAATATTCTGAACTGAGAGTCAACTCGCAAGTGACAAGCATCATTTGATTGTTTTTACTGTCTCTGGTTCCCCTTACACGTTCAGTTTCCTGTGGCACTGCTTGAGAGTGATGTCACTATTTGATGACACTAGTGTCTTGTGGGTATGTATTGTTGTATTGTTGATGTGTCATGTCCCAAGTACTCCAGGCCACCACCTTGCTGTCATATTCCCTGGGGGTGACACTCCCAGGGAACGACATGACAGTGGTGGTGGGGTGAGACGTGGGGATCACCTGGTGGCATCAGAACCAAGGCAACAACTTTCCTTTACCATTTACGAGAACCACTCAGGAAGCCAGCCAGTCTCCAGCAGTAACACACACTAATAACTCACACATCATAATAACTCGCTTTATTCCTTGTATATCTTAACTGAAATTAAACAGTGGCGTTATTTTTTCAGTTCCACTATACCTTACATTCACAATAAACCTCGTTCGGACCAGTACAATGCTATGTATGTTACAATTCTTGACCACATTTAAGAAAACATCAACCGGAAATTGTTTACATGTTTATCATAATGTTTCTTATTGTTATGTTTTCACACCCTTGGTCACTTTCACTTCAACTACACGTGTGCTTCACTTTGTCTAACGCGTTCAGGTACGAAGGAAGGAATGAAGGAAGGACGAACAACGAAAGGAAGGAAGGATGAAGGACGAAAGGTTGTATGAATAAGGATAGGGGTTAACTGATAAAAAAAAGTAGGGGGTGGGGGGAGGTTTTGTGTATCATTATAGAATATCAGGGTACTTTTAAGAGCAAATTATATTATACTGACTACTAATATAATTATTCCTTCCCAAACATATAGTTTCGTGTTTATTAAGGACCCTGTGATCGTGTATGAGACCTGGTGGCTTCTGATTCCTCCTGACTATGCCACGAAACAAGATCATTCCATATAGGTGGTGTTTCGTGGCAATGTTTGAAGGACTCACTAACCTCCAATTTTTTAACTACATCACGTGGGTCCTTAAGAGAGATAGTATACTTTTGGTACAAACATTGGAGCGCCTTGATCTCTCCAAAGTATGCCATACAGGAAACAGGACCAGATTAAAACAAGAATAATGGTGGCCTGTTGCATGGAATAGTTTGGTGGAATCAGCTTCCCCCACCTTTCCACGCTATACCTCCACCACGCCACACCACTTCCACAACATACATAAGTCAGCTCAGTCCACTCTCTCTCTCTCTCTCAAACCTCGTGGTATTTGTGGAGAAGCCCGCTGTACGCCGAAATAACAGACACATTAATTATACATGTAAGGTGGCCATTGTAATACGCAGAAAGGTGGGTCGAACAAAGGCAGTGATGTGTTTATATTGTTCTTACGTGTGTTAGGAAGGGAAGGAAGGAAGAAAGGAATGATAGACAGGAGGAAGGAAGGAATGAAGGTTGATTAATTGATTGACTGATTGATTGGTGTTAGGCGCCGCAACAGCCAGGTCATATGGCGCCAGGAGGTGAGACAGAAAGCAGGAAGGAAATAGAAAGAAAAGAGGGACAGTCGAAAAACTGAAAGAGAGTGGCTGGGGCCGAAGGGGCGCCCAAACCCTTTAAGTATTGCCAACATCACTACAAGCAATACCCCCAACGGTGGAAGGAATGAAAGACGAACGGCGAAAGGAAGGAAGAAAAGAAGAAAGGAATGACGAAAGGAACAATGGAAGGAAGGAGGAAAGGTTGTCGGAATAAGGAGAGGGGTTGACGAATAAAAGGAAGGAAGGAAGGAAGGAACGAACGATCGAACGATGGAAGGAAGAAAGTTTGTATTAATAAGGAGAGGGGTTGACGGATAAAGAGTAGGGAGGAGGAGGGTGGGAGGTTCGTTGTATCATTAATAATTTCTGTCTCGCCCACACACACACACTCTCTCTCTCTCTCTCTCTCTCTCTCTCTCTCTCTCTCTCTCTCTCTCTCTCTCTCTCTCTCTCTCTCTCTACTGGTCATGTGTACAATATTCTTACTGTATTTCCCCTGTCCTTTTCTTCCCTCTAACTAGATCTATTATGCACTTCCACACAATCCTTCAACTATCCTTCCATTCCTTCTTGCTAATCATTAATTTTCTATTATCTTTATATCTCCTGTTCTCATCATTATTCCTCTCTTCTATCTTCTTCTCTAAACATGAGCTTCAAACCCAAATACAAACAAACAAAAAATAAAATACGGGACATTTATTTTATTGCCTACAAACACGCTGATACCAAAACAACAACATAACCAAATACACACAAACAAAAAATAAAACATGGGACATTTTATTATATTGCCTACACACATGCTGATACCAAAACAAAAAAATAAAAAACAAAAAATAAAATACGGGACATTTTATTATATTGCCTACACACACGCTGATACCAACCAAACAACATTTACATAACCATATCCTTACTGCTTATCCGTCCCTCCAGTGTCTCTTTCATTTGCCAAGGTATAGGTAGGTTATAGGAGGGAGACACGACATGGGACCATCGTATACCATCATCGTCTTTATCGTTTCAACCCTGACCTACTCTCCTTGTAAACGGGTCCCTATTCTATGTATACTGTATGTGAATGGTCCCTACTTTTATGTATACTGAATATGAATGGTCCCTACTTTTATGTATACTGTATAATAATTCCTACTTCTATGTATACTCATGTGTCCCTACTTTAATGTATACTGTATGTGTCCCTACTTTTATGAATACTGTTTATGAATGGTCCCTATTTTTATGAATACTGTTCGTGTCCCTACTTTTATGTATACTGTATGTGTCCCTATTTTTATGTATACTGTATATGAATGGTCCCTACTTTTATGAATACTGTATAATTATGGTCCCTACTTTTATGTATACTGTATGTGTCCCTACTCTATAATTATATACTGTATGTATGTATATGGTCTCTACTGTCTTGCATACTTCATAATAATAAGTCCCTACTCTTATAATGTATACTGTATGTTATCCTTACTCTATGTATACTGTATGTGTGTGTATGTGATAATTATCTACATGTATACTTCAATGAAAATAATAAGTCCCTACTCTTAATACAACATCACATATTTTTTTTTTTACCGTTGCATCTCCCAGACCTCATTTAATATTCTTTTCTTTCCCAGGACTAATCACTTGAGAGAGAACTTTAACAACCCCCACAACTGTCCCCTTCCAATCCATTAGTCTCGCTGCATTCATCATCATTCACTTTTACATCATCCATCGCCTCTTAACAAAATTGCAAACTTCAGAAAACCAGTTGAATTCTCTTGGGTGATTTCTGCTGTTGCTTTCTTGCTACTAACCATGTCGTCTCTTATGAATTTTAGTGTAATTGTTGCCAAGTCATTCATTTTACTTATCATAAAAACATATTTTTAACCCTTGGACCGACCACAGAATTCTTGCAGACAAAAAATCAAATCTCTGGCATTCATTTAAAAAGTTCCACTAACATTTTATTTTAGTGCTTTCTTTTACTGTTTCTAAAAAATTCTCCCTCTAATAATATAACTCTTCCCTCTCGGTCCATCTCCCTACACATACCAGACCCATCCCATCTCTGGCTAGTTTTATCCCTCTCACTGTATGGTAAAGTTTAATGTGACAAGATGGAAATATACTCTAGACTGGAATATGTTAGCAATGTATTACGATTCAACAAGGTGGGACTTTATCAACAAGAAGACAGCTTTATTAACAAGGAATAAGCTTATATTATTTTATATTCTATTAAGAGCAAGTAAGTACAGGGTTTCATGTTATCAAGAAAAGTTACTAGGACACTATAAGACTTCACAACTGCATCAAGACAATTAAGGGAGGAAGACAAGACAATATGGCACTATTATGGTATGACAAGGTGCCACCATATCAAAACAAAAGGTAACACTGAATCAGGTCAGGGTAAGAAGATGGCACTGTATTTACTGGAGGACAAGATGAAGGTAAGGTGACACTGTATCATGACAAGACAAGGTGGCACTATGATGGTGAAGGTCAGGTAGCACCATATCAAAACAAAAGGTAAGGTAATACTGTATCAGGTCAGGATAAGAAGATGGCACTGTATTTACTGGAGGACAAGATAAAGGTAAGGTGACACTGTATTCATATTTGTATCAACACACAAGATTGCAGATACTAAGTAGGTAGGTAGGTAGGTAGGTAGATAGGTAGGTAAATAAGTGGGTAGGTAAGTAGGTAAATAAGTAGGTAAGTAGGTAAATAAGTAGGTAGGTAGGTAGGTAGGTAGATAAGTAGGTAGATAAGTAGGTAGGTAGGTAGGTATTTCGGTCGTGGGCCTTGTTCTCGAAGTGGCACCATAACACACACAGACACACACACAACACAGACACAAACACACACTACCACCGCAGCCACTCTCCCAGGCTCGACTGTCTGTCACTCCACAACTCCGTACTGCACCTCTCTCTCACTCACTCTCTCTCTGTTTCTTTCTCCCTCTACACTCCATACCATTCAAGATTCTACTTCCTTTCTTTCCGGCTCACGTAATACCCATTCACAGTACATTATCATTATTATTATTATTATTATTATTATTACTTCTCTTTATTCATTATCTTTCTTCACTCACTCTGTCCCATTCTTTTATTTATTCTCTCCATCACATATTATTCCACTCACCAGTGTTTTTCTTTTATATTTTCCTCACATTATTTTTTCTTCAGTCATTCCCTCATTCCTTTCCCTCCTTCTTAC
The DNA here is from genome assembly GCA_033782935.1 of Petrolisthes cinctipes. NCBI lineage: Eukaryota > Metazoa > Arthropoda > Malacostraca > Decapoda > Porcellanidae > Petrolisthes > Petrolisthes cinctipes. Next base: position 1,012 of record JAWQEG010003603.1, on the reverse strand, counting down.
CGTCACCCATTCTTCCTTCCATTTCTTATAAGATTCACTCCTTCCTTCATTCAGAAAGATTCTAGTATTATCTCTCTCTCTCTCTCTCTCTCTCTCTCTCTCTCTCTCTCTCTCTCTCTCTCTCTCTCTCTCTCTCTCTCTCTCTCTCTCTCTCTCTTGAAATATCAATATAGTTGCTTTGATTAAAAAATTTCAGTTCCTTATCATTATTCTACATGTTTATATTTTCTCCCCAATGCCCCCTATCAACAGAGAGAGAGAGAGAGAGAGAGAGAGAGAGAGAGAGAGAGAGAGAGAGAGAGAGAGAGAGAAGGAGGGTTTGTTAGGTACTGAAATGTCAAGTGTGAGAGAATCCCACCAACCAACCCCCTCTGTCTCTCTTTTCTCTCTCCCTCCCTCCCTACCTTCCTTCCTTCCTTTCTCAATCGCCCTCCCTTCATCCCTCATCAAACCCTCCTTTTTTCTTTTTCTCTCTTCCCCCCAGTTCCCCTTCCGTTACTACCTCACTTCCACTCTCCCCTCCCAACCACACTCACTCACTCACTCACCTCTCATGCCTGTCCCCCTCCTCCTCCTCTATTCACTCTTCGTTCTTTTCCTTCCTATCTAAATCAATTCATACCTCCCTTCCTCCCTTTCTCCCTTCCTACTCTCCTATTCCATTCCCTCTAAACGAGCTCAGTCTTTTCTCTTGTCATTCCCAGCCACCCACTCTCCCTTCTCCCTCCTATCCCCTCATTCCCACCTACCCACTCTCCCTCCTCCATCCTTTCCCCACCTACCTACTCTCCCTCCTCCCTCCTATCCCCGCCCTCTTCCCCCCTATCCACTTCCTTTGTTCACTCATCCATTTCCCACTTTTTATTTCTTCTACCGCTCTCTTCCACTCTCACTCCCTCCCTCGTCCCCACCACATTTCTTTCTCTCTCTCTCTCTCTCTCTCTCTCTCTCTCTCTCTCTCTCTCTCGTGTCCTACCCCCCTATTTTTTCTCCCTCCTCTCCCACTTTTCTC
>JAWQEG010003602.1:0-43379 GCA_033782935.1 Petrolisthes cinctipes | reverse complement strand
CTTCATTCGACGCTCCTCGGAGAAGTCACACTTCATTCGACGATCATCGGAACGGTCACTTCATTCGACGATCCTGTCGGAAGTCACTACTAATTCGATTCGACGATCCTCGGAAGTTCACTTCAATTCGACGATCCTCGGAAGTCACATTCATTCGACGATCCTCGGAAGTCAACTTCATCTCGACGATCCTCGGAAGTCACTTCTCATTCGACGATCCTCGGAAGTCACTTCATTCGACGATCCTCGGAAGTCACTTCAATTCGACGATCCTCGGAAGTCACTTCATTCGACGATCCTCGAAGTCACTTCATTCGACGATCCTCGGAAGTCACCTTCATTCGACGATACCTCGGAAGGTCACTTCATTCGACGATCCTCGGAAGTCACTTCATTCGACGATCCTCGGAAGTCACTTCATTCGACGATCCTCGGAAGTCACTATCATTCGACGATCCTCGGAAGTCACTTCATTCGACGATCCTCGGAAGTCACTTCATTCGACGATCCTCGGAAGTCACTTCATTCGACGATCCTCGGAAGTCACTTCATTCGACGATCCTCGGAAGTCACTTCATTCGACGATCCTCGGAAGTCACTTCATTCGACGATCCTCGGAAGTCACTTCATTCGACGATCCTCGGAAGTCACTTCATTCGACGATCCTCGGAAGTCACTTCATTCGACGATCCTCGGAAGTCACTTCATTCGACGATCCTCGGAAGTCACTTCATTCGACGATCCTCGGAAGTCACTTCATTCGACGATCCTCGGAAGTCACTTCATTCGACGATCCTCGGAAGTCACTTCATTCGACGATCCTCGGAAGTCACTTCATTCGACGATCCTCGGAAGTCACTTCATTCGACGATCCTCGGAAGTCACTTCATTCGACGATCCTCGGAAGTCACTTCATTCGACGATCCTCGGAAGTCACTTCATTCGACGATCCTCGAAGTCACTTCATTCGACGATCCTCGGAAGTCACTTCATTCGACGATCCTCGGAAGTCACTTCATTCGACGATCCTCGGAAGTCACTTCATTCGACGATCCTCGGAAGTCACTTCATTCGACGATCCTCGGAAGTCACTTCATTCGACGATCCTCGGAAGTCACTTCATTCGACGATCCTCGGAAGTCACTTCATTCGACGATCCTCGGAAGTCACTTCATTCGACGATCCTCGGAAGTCACTTCATTCGACGATCCTCGGAAGTCACTTCATTCGACGATCCTCGGAAGTCACTTCATTCGACGATCCTCGGAAGTCACTTCATTCGACGATCCTCGGAAGTCACTTCATTCGACGATCCTCGGAAGTCACTTCATTCGACGATCCTCGGAAGTCACTTCATTCGACGATCCTCGGAAGTCACTTCATTCGACGATCCTCGGAAGTCACTTCATTCGACGATCCTCGGAAGTCACTTCATTCGACGATCCTCGGAAGTCACTTCATTCGACGATCCTCGGAAGTCACTTCATTCGACGATCCTCGGAAGTCACTTCATTCAGACGATCCTCGGAAGTCACTTCATTCGACGATCCTCGGAAGTCACTTCAATTCGACGATCCTCGGAAGTCACTTCATTCGACGATCCTCGGAAGTCACTTCATTCGACGATCCTCGGAAGTCACTTCATTCGACGATCCTCGGAAGTCACTTCATTCGACGATCCTCGGAAGTCACTTCATTCGACGATCCTCGGAAGTCACTTCATTCGACGATCCTCGGAAGTCACTTCATTCGACGATCCTCGGAAGTCACTTCATTCGACGATCCTCGGAAGTCACTTCATTCGACGATCCTCGGAAGTCACTTCATTCGACGATCCTCGGAAGTCACTTCATTCGACGATCCTCGGAAGTCACTTCATTCGACGATCCTCGGAAGTCACTTCATTCGACGATCCTCGGAAGTCACTTCATTCGACGATCCTCGGAAGTCACTTCATTCGACGATCCTCGGAAGTCACTTCATTCGACGATCCTCGGAAGTCACTTCATTCGACGATCCTCGGAAGTCACTTCATTCGACCATTCTCGAAAGTCACTTCATTCGACCATTCTCGAAAGTCACTTCATTCGACCATTCTCGAAAGTCACTTCATTCGACCTATTCTCGGAAGTCACTTCATTCGACCTATTCTCGAAAGTCACTTCATTCGACCTATTCTCGAAAGTCACTTCATTCGACCTATTCTCGAAAGTCACTTCATTCGACGGATCCTCGGAAGTCACTTCTTCGACGATCCTCAAAAGTCACTTCTTTCGACGATCCTCAAAAGTCACTTCTTTCGACGATCCTCAAAAGTCACTTCTTTCGACGATCCTCAAAAGTCACTTCTTTCGACGATCCTCAAAAGTCACTTCTTTCGACGATCCTCAAAAGTCACTTCTTTCGACGATCCTCAAAAGTCACTTCTTTCGACGATCCTCGGAAGTCACTTCTTTCGACGATCCTCGGAAGTCACTTCTTTCGACGATCCTCGGAAGTCACTTCTTTCGACCTATTCTCGGAAGTCACTTCTTTCGACCTATTCTCGAAAGTCACTTCATTCGACGGATTCTCGAAAGTCACTTCATTCGACGATCCTCGAAAGTCACTTCATTCTACGATCCTCGGAAGTCACTTCATTCGACGATCCTCGGAAGTAACTTCATTCGACGATCCTCGGAAGTCACTTCATTCGACGATCCTCGGAAGTCACTTCATTCGACGATCCTCGGAAGTCACTTCTGTCGACGATCCTCGGAAGTCACTTCTGTCGACGATCCTCGGAAGTCACTTCTGTCGACGATCCTCGGAAGTCACTTCTGTCGACGATCCTCGGAAGTCACTTCATTCGACGATCCTCGGAAGTCACTTCTGTCGACGATCCTCGGAAGTCACTTCTGTCGACGATCCTCGGAAGTCAATTCTGTCGACGATCCTCGGAAGTCACTTCTGTCGACGATCCTCGGAAGTCACTTGTGTCGACGATCCTCGGAAGTCACTTGTGTCGACGATCCTCGGAAGTCACTTGTGTCGACGATCCTCGGAAGTCACTTGTGTCGACGATCCTCGGAAGTCACTTCTGTCGACGATCCTCGGAAGTCACTTCTGTCGACGATCCTCGGAAGTCACTTCTGTCGACGATCCTCGGAAGTCACTTCTGTCGACGATCCTCGGAAGTCACTTCTGTCGACGATCCTCGGAAGTCACTTCTGTCGACGATCCTCGGAAGTCACTTCTGTCGACGATCCTCGGAAGTCACTTCTGTCGACGATCCTCGGAAGTCACTTCTGTCGACGATCCTCGGAAGTCACTTCTCTCGACGATCCTGGGAAGTCACTTCTCTCGACGATCCTCGGAAGTCACTTCTCTCGACGATCCTCGGAAGTCACTTCTCTCGACGATCCTGGGAAGTCACTTCTCTCGACGATCCTCGGAAGTCACTTCTCTCGACGATCCTCGGAAGTCACTTCTCTCGACGATCCTCGGAAGTCACTTCTCTCGACGATCCTCGGAAGTCACTTCTCTCGACGATCCTCGGAAGTCACTTCTCTCGACGATCCTCGGAAGTCACTTCTCTCGACGATCCTCGGAAGTCACTTCTCTCGACGATCCTCGGAAGTCACTTCTCTCGACGATCCTCGGAAGTCACTTCTCTCGACGATCCTCGGAAGTCACTTCTCTCGACGATCCTCGGAAGTCACTTCTCTCGACGATCCTCGGAAGTCACTTCTCTCGACGATCCTCGGAAGTCACTTCTCTCGACGATCCTCGGAAGTCACTTCTTTCGACGATCCTCGGAAGTCACTTCTTTCGACGATCCTCGGAAGTCACTTCTTTCGACGATCCTCGGAAGTCACTTCTTTCGACGATCCTCGGAAGTCACTTCTTTCGACGATCCTCGGAAGTCACTTCTTTCGACGATCCTCGGAAGTCACTTCTTTCGACGATCCTCGGAAGTCACTTCATTCGACGATCCTCGGAAGTCACTTCATTCGACGATACTCGGAAGTCACTTCTTTCGACGATCCTCGGAAGTCACTTCTTTCGACGATCCTCGGAAGTCACTTCTTTCGACGATCCTCGGAAGTCACTTCTTTCGACGATCCTCGGAAGTCACTTCTTTCGACGATCCTCGGAAGTCACTTCTTTCGACGATCCTCGGAAGTCACTTCTTTCGACGATCCTCGGAAGTCACTTCTTTCGACGATCCTCGGAAGTCACTTCTTTCGACGATCCTCGGAAGTCACTTCTTTCGACGATCCTCGGAAGTCACTTCTTTCGACGATCCTCGGAAGTCACTTCTTTCGACGATCCTCGGAAGTCACTTCTTTCGACGATCCTCGGAAGTCACTTCTTTCGACGATCCTCGGAAGTCACTTCTTTCGACGATCCTCGGAAGTCACTTCTTTCGACGATCCTCGGAAGTCACTTCATTCGACCATTCTCAAAAGTCACTTCATTCGACCATTCTCAAAAGTCACTTCATTCGACCATTCTCAAAAGTCACTTCATTCGACGATTCTCGGAAGTCACTTCATTCGACCTATTCTCGAAAGTCACTTCATTCGACCTATTCTCGAAAGTCACTTCATTCGACGATCCTCGAAAGTCACTTCTCTCGACGATCCTCGGAAGTCACTTCTCTCGACGATCCTCGGAAGTCACTTCTCTCGACGATCCTCGGAATTCACTTCTCTCGACGATCCTCGGAAGTCACTTCTCTCGACGATCCTCGGAAGTCACTTCTTTCGACGATCCTCGGAAGTCACTTCTCTCGACGATCCTCGGAAGTCACTTCTCTCGACGATCCTCGGAAGTCACTTCTCTCGACGATCCTCGGAAGTCACTTCTCTCGACGATCCTCGGAAGTCACTTCTCTCGACGATCCTCGGAAGTCACTTCTCTCGACGATCCTCGGAAGTCACTTCTCTCGACGATCCTCGGAAGTCACTTCTCTCGACGATCCTCGGAAGTCACTTCTCTCGACGATCCTCGGAAGTCACTTCTCTCGACGATCCTCGGAAGTCACTTCTCTCGACGATCCTCGGAAGTCACTTCTCTCGACGATCCTCGGAAGTCACTTCTCTCGACGATCCTCGGAAGTCACTTCTTTCGACGATCCTCGGAAGTCACTTCTTTCGACGATCCTCGGAAGTCACTTCTTTCGACGATCCTCGGAAGTCACTTCATTCGACGATCCTCGGAAGTCACTTCTTTCGACGATCCTCGGAAGTCACTTCTTTCGACGATCCTCGGAAGTCACTTCTTTCGACGATCCTCGGAAGTCACTTCTTTCGACGATCCTCGGAAGTCACTTCTTTCGACAATCCTCGGAAGTCACTTCTTTCGACGATCCTCGGAAGTCACTTCTTTCGACGATCCTCGGAAGTCACTTCTTTCGACGATCCTCGGAAGTCACTTCTTTCGACGATCCTCGGAAGTCACTTCTTTCGACGATCCTCGGAAGTCACTTCTTTCGACGATCCTCGGAAGTCACTTCATTCGACCATTCTCAAAAGTCACTTCATTCGACCATTCTCAAAAGTCACTTCATTCGACGATTCTCGGAAGTCACTTCATTCGACCTATTCTCGAAAGTCACTTCATTCGACCTATTCTCGAAAGTCACTTCATTCGACCTATTCTCGAAAGTCACTTCATTCGACGGATTCTCGAAAGTCACTTCTTTCGACGATCCTCGAAAGTCACTTCTTTCGACGATCCTCGGAAGTCACTTCTTTCGACGATCCTCGGAAGTCACTTCTTTCGACGATCCTCGGAAGTCACTTCTTTCGACGATCCTCGGAAGTCACTTCTTTCGACGATCCTCGGAAGTCACTTCTTTCGACGATCCTCGGAAGTCACTTCTTTCGACGATCCTCGGAAGTCACTTCTTTCGACCTATTCTCGAAAGTCACTTCATTCGACGATTCTCGAAAGTCACTTCATTCGACGATTCTCGAAAGTCACTTCATTCGACCTATTCTCGAAAGTCACTTCATTCGACGATCCTCTGAAGTCACTTCTTTCGACGATCCTCGGAAGTCACTTCTTTCGACGATCCTCGGAAGTCACTTCTGTCGACGATCCTCGGAAGTCACTTCTGTCGACGATCCTCGGAAGTCACTTCTGTCGACGATCCTCGGAAGTCACTTCTGTCGACGATCCTCGGAAGTCACTTCTGTCGACGATCCTCGGAAGTCACTTCTGTCGACGATCCTCGGAAGTCACTTCTGTCGACGATCTTCGGAAGTCACTTCTCTCGACGATCCTCGGAAGTCACTTCTCTCGACGATCCTCGGAAGTCACTTCTCTCGACGATCCTCGGAAGTCACTTCTCTCGACGATCCTCGGAAATCACTTCTCTCGACGATCCTCGGAAGTCACTTCTCTCGACGATCCTCGGAAGTCACTTCTCTCGACGATCCTCGGAAGTCACTTCTCTCGACGATCCTCGGAAGTCACTTCTCTCGACGATCCTCGGAAGTCACTTCTTTCGACCTATTCTCGAAAGTCACTTCATTCGACGATTCTCGAAAGTCACTTCATTCGACGATTCTCGAAAGTCACTTCATTCGACCTATTCTCGAAAGTCACTTCATTCGACGATCCTCTGAAGTCACTTCTTTCGACGATCCTCGGAAGTCACTTCTTTCGACGATCCTCGGAAGTCACTTCTGTCGACGATCCTCGGAAGTCACTTCTGTCGACGATCCTCGGAAGTCACTTCTGTCGACGATCCTCGGAAGTCACTTCTGTCAACGATCTTCGGAAGTCACTTCTCTCGACGATCCTCGGAAGTCACTTCTCTCGACGATCCTCGGAAGTCACTTCTCTCGACGATCCTCGGAAGTCACTTCTCTCGACGATCCTCGGAAATCACTTCTCTCGACGATCCTCGGAAGTCACTTCTCTCGACGATACTCGGAAGTCACTTCTCTCGACGATCCTCGGAAGTCACTTCTCTCGACGATCCTCGGAAGTCACTTCTCTCGACGATCCTCGGAAGTCACTTCTCTCGACGATCCTCGGAAGTCACTTCTCTCGACGATCCTCGGAAGTCACTTCTCTCGACGATCCTCGGAAGTCACTTCTCTCGACGATCCTCGGAAGTCACTTCTCTCGACGATCCTCGGAAGTCACTTCTCTCGACGATCCTCGGAAGTCACTTCTCTCGACGATCCTCGGAAGTCACTTCTCTCGACGATCCTCGGAAGTCACTTCTCTCGACGATCCTCGGAAGTCACTTCTCTCGACGATCCTCGGAAGTCACTTCTCTCGACGATCCTCGGAAGTCACTTCTCTCGACGATCCTCGGAAGTCACTTCTCTCGACGATCCTCGGAAGTCACTTCTTTCGACGATCCTCGGAAGTCACTTCTTTCGACGATCCTCGGAAGTCACTTCTTTCGACGATCCTCGGAAGTCACTTCTTTCGACGATCCTCGGAAGTCACTTCTTTCGACGATCCTCGGAAGTCACTTCTTTCGACGATCCTCGGAAGTCACTTCTTTCGACGATCCTCGGAAGTCACTTCTTTCGACGATCCTCGGAAGTCACTTCTTTCGACGATCCTCGGAAGTCACTTCTTTCGACGATCCTCGGAAGTCACTTCTTTCGACGATCCTCGGAAGTCACTTCTTTCGACGATCCTCGGAAGTCACTTCTTTCGACGATCCTCGGAAGTCACTTCTTTCGACGATCCTCGGAAGTCACTTCTTTCGACGATCCTCGGAAGTCACTTCTTTCGACGATCCTCGGAAGTCACTTCTTTCGACGATCCTCGGAAGTCACTTCTTTCGACGATCCTCGGAAGTCACTTCTTTCGACGATCCTCGGAAGTCACTTCTTTCGACGATCCTCGGAAGTCACTTCTTTCGACGATCCTCGGAAGTCACTTCTTTCGACGATCCTCGGAAGTCACTTCTTTCGACGATCCTCGGAAGTCACTTCTTTCGACGATCCTCGGAAGTCACTTCTTTCGACGATCCTCGGAAGTCACTTCTTTCGACGATCCTCGGAAGTCACTTCTTTCGACGATCCTCGGAAGTCACTTCTTTCGACGATCCTCGGAAGTCACTTCTTTCGACGATCCTCGGAAGTCACTTCTTTCGACGATCCTCGGAAGTCACTTCTTTCGACGATCCTCGGAAGTCACTTCTTTCGACGATCCTCGGAAGTCACTTCTTTCGACGATCCTCGGAAGTCACTTCTTTCGACGATCCTCGGAAGTCACTTCTTTCGACGATCCTCGGAAGTCACTTCTTTCGACGATCCTCGGAAGTCACTTCTTTCGACGATCCTCGGAAGTCACTTCTTTCGACGATCCTCGGAAGTCACTTCTTTCGACGATCCTCGGAAGTCACTTCTTTCGACGATCCTCGGAAGTCACTTCTTTCGACGATCCTCGGAAGTCACTTCTTTCGACGATCCTCGGAAGTCACTTCTTTCGACGATCCTCGGAAGTCACTTCTTTCGACGATCCTCGGAAGTCACTTCTTTCGACGATCCTCGGAAGTCACTTCTTTCGACGATCCTCGGAAGTCACTTCTTTCGACGATCCTCGGAAGTCACTTCTTTCGACGATCCTCGGAAGTCACTTCTTTCGACGATCCTCGGAAGTCACTTCTTTCGACGATCCTCGGAAGTCACTTCTTTCGACGATCCTCGGAAGTCACTTCTTTCGACGATCCTCGGAAGTCACTTCTTTCGACGATCCTCGGAAGTCACTTCATTCGACGATCCTCGGAAGTCACTTCTGTCGACGATCCTCGGAAGTCACTTCTGTCGACGATCCTCGGAAGTCACTTCTGTCGACGATCCTCGGAAGTCACTTCTGTCGACGATCCTCGGAAGTCACTTCTGTCGACGATCCTCGGAAGTCACTTCTGTCGACGATCCTCGGAGGTCACTTCTGTCGACGATCCTCGGAGGTCACTTCTCTCGACGATCCTCGGAAGTCACTTCTCTCGACGATCCTCGGAAGTCACTTCTCTCGACGATCCTCGGAAGTCACTTCTCTCGACGATCCTCGGAAGTCACTTCTCTCGACGATCCTCGGAAGTCACTTCATTCGACGATCCTCGGAAGTCACTTCATTCGACGATCCTCGGAAGTCACTTCTTTCGACGATCCTCGGAAGTCACTTCATTCGACCATTCTCGTAAGTCACTTCATTCGACGATTCTCGGAAGTCACTTCATTCGATCTATTCTCGAAAGTCACTTCATTCGACGGATTCTCGAAAGTCACTTCATTCGACGATCCTCGGAAGTCACTTCATTCGACGATCCTCGGAAGTCACTTCTGTCGACGATCCTCGGAAGTCACTTCTGTCGACGATCCTCGGAAGTCACCCTCGGAAGTCACTTCTGTCGACGATCCTCGGAAGTCACTTCTGTCGACGATCCTCGGAAGTCACTTCTGTCGACGATCCTCGGAAGTCACTTCTGTCGACGATCCTCGGAAGTCACTTCTGTCGACGATCCTCGGAAGTCACTTCTGTCGACGATCCTCGGAAGTCACTTCTGTCGACGATCCTCGGAAGTCACTTCTTTCGACGATCCTCGGAAGTCACTTCTTTCGACGATCCTCGGAGGTCACTTCTTTCGACGATCCTCGGAGGTCACTTCTTTCGACGATCCTCGGAGGTCACTTCTTTCGACGATCCTCGGAGGTCACTTCTTTCGACGATCCTCGGAAGTCACTTCTTTCGACGATCCTCGGAAGTCACTTCTTTCGACGATCCTCGGAAGTCACTTCTTTCGACGATCCTCGGAAGTCACTTCTTTCGACGATCCTCGGAAGTCACTTCTTTCGACGATCCTCGGAAGTCACTTCTTTCGACGATCATCAAAAGTCACTTCTTTCGACGATCCTCAAAAGTCACTTCTTTCGACGATCCTCGGAAGTCACTTCTTTCGACGATCCTCGGAAGTCACTTCTTTCGACGATCCTCGGAAGTCACTTCTTTCGACGATCCTCGGAAGTCACTTCTTTCGACGATCCTCGGAAGTCACTTCTTTCGACGATCCTCGGAAGTCACTTCTTTCGACGATCCTCGGAAGTCACTTCTTTCGACGATCCTCGGAAGTCACTTCTTTCGACGATCCTCGGAAGTCACTTCTTTCGACGATCCTCGGAAGTCACTTCTTTCGACGATCCTCGGAAGTCACTTCTTTCGACGATCCTCGGAAGTCACTTCTTTCGACGATCCTCGGAAGTCACTTCTTTCGACGATCCTCGGAAGTCACTTCTTTCGACGATCCTCGGAAGTCACTTCATTCGACGATCCTCGGAAGTCACTTCATTCGACGATCCTCGGAAGTCACTTCTTTCGACGATCCTCGGAAGTCACTTCATTCGACCATTCTCGGAAGTCACTTCATTCGACCATTCTCGAAAGTCACTTCATTCGACCATTCTCGTAAGTCACTTCATTCGACGATTCTCGGAAGTCACTTCATTCGACGATTCTCGGAAGTCACTTCATTCGACCTATTCTCGATAGTCACTTCATTCGACGATTCTCGAAAGTCACTTCATTCCACCTATTCTCGAAAGTCACTTCATTCCACCTATTCTCGAAAGTCACTTCTTTCGACGATCCTCGGAAGTCACTTCTTTCGACGATCCTCGGAAGTCACTTCTTTCGACGATCCTCGGAAGTCACTTCTTTCGACGATCCTCGGAAGTCACTTCTTTCGACGATCCTCGGAAGTCACTTCTTTCGACGATCCTCGGAAGTCACTTCTTTCGACGATCCTCGGAAGTCACTTCTTTCGACGATCCTCGGAAGTCACTTCTTTCGACGATCCTCGGAAGTCACTTCATTCGACGATCCTCGGAAGTCACTTCTTTCGACCATTCTCGGAAGTCACTTCATTCGACCATTCTCGGAAGTCACTTCTTTCGACGATCCTCGGAAGTCACTTCTTTCGACGATCCTCGGAAGTCACTTCTGTCGACGATCCTCGGAAGTCACTTCTTTCGACGATCCTCGGAAGTCACTTCTTTCGACGATCCTCGGAAGTCACTTCTTTCGACGATCCTCGGAAGTCACTTCTTTCGACGATCCTCGGAAGTCACTTCTTTCGACGATCCTCGGAAGTCACTTCTTTCGACGATCCTCGGAAGTCACTTCTTTCGACGATCCTCGGAAGTCACTTCATTCGACGATCCTCGAAAGTCACTTTATTCGACGATCCTCGGAAGTCACTTCATTCGACGATTCTCGAAAGTCACTTCATTCGACCTATTCTCGGAAGTCACTTCATTCGACGGATTCTCGGAAGTCACTTCATTCGACGATCCTCGGAAGTCACTTCATTCGACGATCCTCGGAAGTCACTTCTTTCGACGATCCTCGGAAGTCACTTCATTCGACCATTCTCGGAAGTCACTTCATTCGACCATTCTCGAAAGTCACTTCATTCGACCATTCTCGTAAGTCACTTCATTCGACGATTCTCGGAAGTCACTTCATTCGACGATTCTCGGAAGTCACTTCATTCGACCTATTCTCGATAGTCACTTCATTCGACGATTCTCGAAAGTCACTTCATTCCACCTATTCTCGAAAGTCACTTCATTCCACCTATTCTCGAAAGTCACTTCATTCGACGATCCTCGGAAGTCACTTCTTTCGACGATCCTCGGAAGTCACTTCTTTCGACGATCCTCGGAAGTCACTTCTTTCGACGATCCTCGGAAGTCACTTCTTTCGACGATCCTCGGAAGTCACATCTTTCGACGATCCTCGGAAGTCACATCTTTCGACGATCCTCGGAAGTCACTTCTTTCGACGATCCTCGGAAGTCACTTCTTTCGACGATCCTCGGAAGTCACTTCTTTCGACGATCCTCGGAAGTCACTTCTTTCGACGATCCTCGGAAGTCACTTCTTTCGACGATCCTCGGAAGTCACTTCTTTCGACGATCCTCGGAAGTCACTTCTTTCGACGATCCTCGGAAGTCACTTCTTTCGACGATCCTCGGAAGTCACTTCTTTCGACGATCCTCGGAAGTCACTTCTTTCGACGATCCTCGGAAGTCACTTCTTTCGACGATCCTCGGAAGTCACTTCTTTCGACGATCCTCGGAAGTCACTTCTTTCGACGATCCTCGGAAGTCACTTCTTTCGACGATCCTCGGAAGTCACTTCTTTCGACGATCCTCGGAAGTCACTTCTTTCGACGATCCTCGGAAGTCACTTCTTTCGACGATCCTCGGAAGTCACTTCATTCGACGATCCTCGGAAGTCACTTCTTTCGACGATCCTCGGAAGTCACTTCATTCGACCATTCTCGGAAGTCACTTCATTCGACCATTCTCGAAAGTCACTTCATTCGACCATTCTCGTAAGTCACTTCATTCGACGATTCTCGGAAGTCACTTCATTCGACCTATTCTCGAAAGTCACTTCATTCCACCTATTCTCGAAAGTCACTTCATTCCACCTATTCTCGAAAGTCACTTCATTCCACCTATTCTCGAAAGTCACTTCATTCGACGATCCTCGGAAGTCACTTCTTTCGACGATCCTCGGAAGTCACTTCTTTCGACGATCCTCGGAAGTCACTTCTTTCGACGATCCTCGGAAGTCACTTCTTTCGACCATTCTCGTAAGTCACTTCATTCGACGATTCTCGGAAGTCACTTCATTCGACGATTCTCGGAAGTCACTTCATTCGACGATTCTCGGAAGTCACTTCATTCGACCTATTCTCGATAGTCACTTCATTCGACGATTCTCGAAAGTCACTTCATTCCACCTATTCTCGAAAGTCACTTCATTCCACCTATTCTCGAAAGTCACTTCATTCGACGATCCTCGGAAGTCACTTCTTTCGACGATCCTCGGAAGTCACTTCTTTCGACGATCCTCGGAAGTCACTTCTTTCGACGATCCTCGGAAGTCACTTCTTTCGACGATCCTCGGAAGTCACTTCTTTCGACGATCCTCGGAAGTCACTTCTTTCGACGATCCTCGGAAGTCACTTCTTTCGACGATCCTCGGAAGTCACTTCATTCGACGATCCTCGGAAGTCACTTCTTTCGACGATCCTCGGAAGTCACTTCATTCGACCATTCTCGGAAGTCACTTCTTTCGACGATCCTCGGAAGTCACTTCTTTCGACGATCCTCGGAAGTCACTTCTTTCGACGATCCTCGGAAGTCACTTCTTTCGACGATCCTCGGAAGTCACTTCTTTCGACGATCCTCGGAAGTCACTTCTTTCGACGATACACGGAAGTCACTTCTTTCGACGATCCTCGGAAGTCACTTCTTTCGACGATCCTCGGAAGTCACTTCTTTCGACGATCCTCGGAAGTCACTTCTTTCGACGATCCTCGGAAGTCACTTCTTTCGACGATCCTCGGAAGTCACTTCATTCGACGATCCTCGGAAGTCACTTCATTCGACGATCCTCGGAAGTCACTTCTTTCGACGATCCTCGGAAGTCACTTCTTTCGACGATCCTCGGAAGTCACTTCTTTCGACGATCCTCGGAAGTCACTTTATTCGACCTATTCTCGAAAGTCACTTCATTCGACCATTCTCGAAAGTCACTTCATTCGACCATTCTCGAAAGTCACTTCATTCGACCATTCTCGAAAGTCACTTCATTCGACCATTCTCGAAAGTCACTTCATTCGACCATTCTCGAAAGTCACTTCATTCGACCTATTCTCGAAAGTCACTTCATTCGACCTATTCTCGAAAGTCACTTCATTCGACGATTCTCGAAAGTCACTTCATTCGACCTATTCTCGGAAGTCACTTCATTCGACGGATTCTCGGAAGTCACTTCATTCGACGATCCTCGGAAGTCACTTCATTCGACGATCCTCGGAAGTCACTTCTTTCGACGATCCTCGGAAGTCACTTCTTTCGACGATCCTCGGAAGTCACTTCTTTCGACGATCCTCGGAAGTCACTTCTTTCGACGATCTTCGGAAGTCACTTCTTTCGACGATCCTCGGAAGTCACTTCTTTCGACGATCCTCGGAAGTCACTTCTTTCGACGATCCTCGGAAGTCACTTCTTTCGACGATCCTCGGAAGTCACTTCTTTCGACGATCCTCGGAAGTCACTTCTTTCGACGATCCTCGGAAGTCACTTCTTTCGACGATCCTCGGAAGTCACTTCTTTCGACGATCCTCGGAAGTCACTTCTTTCGACGATCCTCGGAAGTCACTTCTTTCGACGATCCTCGGAAGTCACTTCTTTCGACGATCCTCGGAAGTCACTTCTTTCGACGATCCTCGGAAGTCACTTCTTTCGACGATCCTCGGAAGTCACTTCTTTCGACGATCCTCGGAAGTCACTTCTTTCGACGATCCTCGGAAGTCACTTCTTTCGACGATCCTCGGAAGTCACTTCTTTCGACGATCCTCGGAAGTCACTTCTTTCGACGATCCTCGGAAGTCACTTCTTTCGACGATCCTCGGAAGTCACTTCTTTCGACGATCCTCGGAAGTCACTTCTTTCGACGATCCTCGGAAGTCACTTCTTTCGACGATCCTCGGAAGTCACTTCTTTCGACGATCCTCGGAAGTCACTTCTTTCGACGATCCTCGGAAGTCACTTCTTTCGACGATCCTCGGAAGTCACTTCTTTCGACGATCCTCGGAAGTCACTTCTTTCGACGATCCTCGGAAGTCACTTCTTTCGACGATCCTCGGAAGTCACTTCTTTCGACGATCCTCGGAAGTCACTTCTTTCGACGATCCTCGGAAGTCACTTCTTTCGACGATCCTCGGAAGTCACTTCTTTCGACGATCCTCGGAAGTCACTTCTTTCGACGATCCTCGGAAGTCACTTCTTTTGACGATCCTCGGAAGTCACTTCTTTCGACGATCCTCGGAAGTCACTTCTTTCGACGATCCTCGGAAGTCACTTCTTTCGACGATCCTCGGAAGTCACTTCTTTCGACGATCCTCGGAAGTCACTTCATTCGACCATTCTCGGAAGTCACTTCATTCGACCATTCTCGGAAGTCACTTCATTCGACCATTCTCGGAAGTCACTTCATTCGACCATTCTCGAAAGTCACTTCATTCGACGATTCTCGGAAGTCACTTCATTCGACCTATTCTCGATAGTCACCTCATTCGACGATTCTCGAAAGTCACTTCATTCGACCTATTCTCGAAAGTCACTTCATTCGACGGATTCTCGAAAGTCACTTCATTCGACTATCCCCGGAAGTCACTTCTTTCGACGATCCCCGGAAGTCACTTCTTTCGACGATCCCCGGAAGTCACTTCTTTCGACGATCCCCGGAAGTCACTTCTTTCGACGATCCCCGGAAGTCACTTCTTTCGACGATCCTCGGAAGTCACTTCATTCGACCATTCTCGGAAGTCACTTCTTTCGACGATCCTCGGAAGTCACTTCTTTCGACGATCCTCGGAAGTCACTTCTTTCGACGATCCTCGGAAGTCACTTCTTTCGACGATCCTCGGAAGTCACTTCTTTCGACGATCCTCGGAAGTCACTTCTTTCGACGATCCTCGGAAGTCACTTCTTTCGACGATCCACGGAAGTCACTTCATTCGACGATCCTCGGAAGTCACTTCTTTCGACGATCCTCGGAAGTCACTTCATTCGACGATCCTCGGAAGTCACTTCTTTCGACGATCCTCGGAAGTCACTTCATTCGACGATCCTCGGAAGTCACTTCTTTCGACGATCCTCGGAAGTCACTTCTTTCGACGATCCTCGGAAGTCACTTCTTTCGACGATCCTCCGAAGTCACTTCTTTCGACGATCCTCCGAAGTCACTTCTTTCGACGATCCTCCGAAGTCACTTCTTTCGACGATCCTCCGAAGTCACTTCTTTCGACGATCCTCCGAAGTCACTTCTTTCGACGATCCTCCGAAGTCACTTCTTTTGACGATCCTCCGAAGTCACTTCTTTCGACGATCCCCGGAAGTCACTTCTTTCGACGATCCCCGGAAGTCACTTCTTTCGACGATCCTCGGAAGTCACTTCTTTCGACGATCCTCGGAAGTCACTTCTTTCGACGATCCTCGGAAGTCACTTCTTTCGACGATCCTCGGAAGTCACTTCTTTCGACGATCCTCGGAAGTCACTTCTTTCGACGATCCTCGGAAGTCACTTCTTTCGACGATCCTCGGAAGTCACTTCTTTCGACGATCCTCGGAAGTCACTTCTTTCGACGATCCTCGGAAGTCACTTCTTTCGACGATCCTCGGAAGTCACTTCTTTCGACGATCCTCGGAAGTCACTTCTTTCGACGATCCTCGGAAGTCACTTCTTTCGACGATCCTCGGAAGTCACTTCATTCGACGATCCTCCGAAGTCACTTCTTTCGACGATCCTCGGAAGTCACTTCTCTCGACGATCCTCGGAAGTCACTTCTCTCGACGATCCTCGGAAGTCACTTCTCTCGACGATCCTCGGAAGTCACTTCTCTCGACGATCCTCGGAAGTCACTTCTCTCGACGATCCTCGGAAGTCACTTCTTTCGACGATCCTCGGAAGTCACTTCTTTCGACGATCCTCGGAAGTCACTTCTTTCGACGATCCTCGGAAGTCACTTCTTTCGACGATCCTCGGAAGTCACTTCTTTCGACGATCCTCGGAAGTCACTTCTTTCGACGATCCTCGGAAGTCACTTCTTTCGACGATCCTCGGAAGTCACTTCTTTCGACGATCCTCGGAAGTCACTTCTTTCGACGATCCTCGGAAGTCACTTCTTTCGACGATCCTCGGAAGTCACTTCTTTCGACGATCCTCGGAAGTCACTTCTTTCGACGATCCTCGGAAGTCACTTCTTTCGACGATCCTCGGAAGTCACTTCTTTCGACGATCCTCGGAAGTCACTTCTTTCGACGATCCTCGGAAGTCACTTCTTTCGACGATCCTCGGAAGTCACTTCTTTCGACGATCCTCGGAAGTCACTTCTTTCGACGATCCTCGGAAGTCACTTCTTTCGACGATCCTCGGAAGTCACTTCTTTCGACGATCCTCGGAAGTCACTTCTTTCGACGATCCTCGGAAGTCACTTCTTTCGACGATCCTCGGAAGTCACTTCTTTCGACGATCCTCGGAAGTCACTTCTTTCGACGATCCTCGGAAGTCACTTCTTTCGACGATCCTCGGAAGTCACTTCTTTCGACGATCCTCGGAAGTCACTTCTTTCGACGATCCTCGGAAGTCACTTCTTTCGACGATCCTCGGAAGTCACTTCTTTCGACGATCCTCGGAAGTCACTTCTTTCGACGATCCTCGGAAGTCACTTCTTTCGACGATCCTCGGAAGTCACTTCTTTCGACGATCCTCGGAAGTCACTTCTTTCGACGATCCTCGGAAGTCACTTCTTTCGACGATCCTCGGAAGTCACTTCTTTCGACGATCCTCGGAAGTCACTTCTTTCGACGATCCTCGGAAGTCACTTCTTTCGACGATCCTCGGAAGTCACTTCTTTCGACGATCCTCGGAAGTCACTTCTTTCGACGATCCTCGGAAGTCACTTCTTTCGACGATCCTCGGAAGTCACTTCTTTCGACGATCCTCGGAAGTCACTTCTTTCGACGATCCTCGGAAGTCACTTCTTTCGACGATCCTCGGAAGTCACTTCTTTCGACGATCCTCGGAAGTCTCTTCATTCGACGATCCTCGGAAGTCACTTCTGTCGACGATCCTCGGAAGTCACTTCTGTCGACGATCCTCGGAAGTCACTTCTGTCGACGATCCTCGGAAGTCACTTCTGTCGACGATCCTCGGAAGTCACTTCTGTCGACGATCCTCGGAAGTCACTTCTGTCGACGATCCTCGGAGGTCACTTCTGTCGACGATCCTCGGAGGTCACTTCTGTCGACGATCCTCGGAGGTCACTTCTCTCGACGATCCTCGGAAGTCACTTCTCTCGACGATCCTCGGAAGTCACTTCTCTCGACGATCCTCGGAAGTCACTTCTCTCGACGATCCTCGGAAGTCACTTCTCTCGACGATCCTCGGAAGTCACTTCATTCGACGATCCTCGGAAGTCACTTCATTCGACGATCCTCGGAAGTCACTTCTTTCGACGATCCTCGGAAGTCACTTCATTCGACCATTCTCGTAAGTCACTTCATTCGACGATTCTCGGAAGTCACTTCATTCGATCTATTCTCGAAAGTCACTTCATTCGACGGATTCTCGAAAGTCACTTCATTCGACGATCCTCGGAAGTCACTTCATTCGACGATCCTCGGAAGTCACTTCTGTCGACGATCCTCGGAAGTCACTTCTGTCGACGATCCTCGGAAGTCACCCTCGGAAGTCACTTCTGTCGACGATCCTCGGAAGTCACTTCTGTCGACGATCCTCGGAAGTCACTTCTGTCGACGATCCTCGGAAGTCACTTCTGTCGACGATCCTCGGAAGTCACTTCTGTCGACGATCCTCGGAAGTCACTTCTGTCGACGATCCTCGGAAGTCACTTCTTTCGACGATCCTCGGAGGTCACTTCTTTCGACGATCCTCGGAGGTCACTTCTTTCGACGATCCTCGGAGGTCACTTCTTTCGACGATCCTCGGAGGTCACTTCTTTCGACGATCCTCGGAGGTCACTTCTTTCGACGATCCTCGGAAGTCACTTCTTTCGACGATCCTCGGAAGTCACTTCTTTCGACGATCCTCGGAAGTCACTTCTTTCGACGATCCTCGGAAGTCACTTCTTTCGACGATCCTCGGAAGTCACTTCTTTCGACGATCCTCGGAAGTCACTTCTTTCGACGATCCTCGGAAGTCACTTCTTTCGACGATCCTCAAAAGTCACTTCTTTCGACGATCCTCGGAAGTCACTTCTTTCGACGATCCTCGGAAGTCACTTCTTTCGACGATCCTCGGAAGTCACTTCTTTCGACGATCCTCGGAAGTCACTTCTTTCGACGATCCTCGGAAGTCACTTCTTTCGACGATCCTCGGAAGTCACTTCTTTCGACGATCCTCGGAAGTCACTTCTTTCGACGATCCTCGGAAGTCTCTTCATTCGACGATCCTCGGAAGTCACTTCTGTCGACGATCCTCGGAAGTCACTTCTGTCGACGATCCTCGGAAGTCACTTCTGTCGACGATCCTCGGAAGTCACTTCTGTCGACGATCCTCGGAAGTCACTTCTGTCGACGATCCTCGGAAGTCACTTCTGTCGACGATCCTCGGAGGTCACTTCTGTCGACGATCCTCGGAGGTCACTTCTGTCGACGATCCTCGGAGGTCACTTCTCTCGACGATCCTCGGAAGTCACTTCTCTCGACGATCCTCGGAAGTCACTTCTCTCGACGATCCTCGGAAGTCACTTCTCTCGACGATCCTCGGAAGTCACTTCTCTCGACGATCCTCGGAAGTCACTTCATTCGACGATCCTCGGAAGTCACTTCATTCGACGATCCTCGGAAGTCACTTCTTTCGACGATCCTCGGAAGTCACTTCATTCGACCATTCTCGTAAGTCACTTCATTCGACGATTCTCGGAAGTCACTTCATTCGATCTATTCTCGAAAGTCACTTCATTCGACGGATTCTCGAAAGTCACTTCATTCGACGATCCTCGGAAGTCACTTCATTCGACGATCCTCGGAAGTCACTTCTGTCGACGATCCTCGGAAGTCACTTCTGTCGACGATCCTCGGAAGTCACCCTCGGAAGTCACTTCTGTCGACGATCCTCGGAAGTCACTTCTGTCGACGATCCTCGGAAGTCACTTCTGTCGACGATCCTCGGAAGTCACTTCTGTCGACGATCCTCGGAAGTCACTTCTGTCGACGATCCTCGGAAGTCACTTCTGTCGACGATCCTCGGAAGTCACTTCTTTCGACGATCCTCGGAGGTCACTTCTTTCGACGATCCTCGGAGGTCACTTCTTTCGACGATCCTCGGAGGTCACTTCTTTCGACGATCCTCGGAGGTCACTTCTTTCGACGATCCTCGGAGGTCACTTCTTTCGACGATCCTCGGAAGTCACTTCTTTCGACGATCCTCGGAAGTCACTTCTTTCGACGATCCTCGGAAGTCACTTCTTTCGACGATCCTCGGAAGTCACTTCTTTCGACGATCCTCGGAAGTCACTTCTTTCGACGATCCTCGGAAGTCACTTCTTTCGACGATCCTCGGAAGTCACTTCTTTCGACGATCCTCAAAAGTCACTTCTTTCGACGATCCTCGGAAGTCACTTCTTTCGACGATCCTCGGAAGTCACTTCTTTCGACGATCCTCGGAAGTCACTTCTTTCGACGATCCTCGGAAGTCACTTCTTTCGACGATCCTCGGAAGTCACTTCTTTCGACGATCCTCGGAAGTCACTTCTTTCGACGATCCTCGGAAGTCACTTCTTTCGACGATCCTCGGAAGTCACTTCTTTCGACGATCCTCGGAAGTCACTTCTTTCGACGATCCTCGGAAGTCACTTCTTTCGACGATCCTCGGAAGTCACTTCTTTCGACGATCCTCGGAAGTCACTTCATTCGACGATCCTCGGAAGTCACTTCTTTCGACGATCCTCGGAAGTCACTTCATTCGACGATCCTCGGAAGTCACTTCTTTCGACGATCCTCGGAAGTCACTTCATTCGACCATTCTCGGAAGTCACTTCATTCGACCATTCTCGAAAGTCACTTCATTCGACCATTCTCGTAAGTCACTTCATTCGACCATTCTCGGAAGTCACTTCATTCGACGATTCTCGGAAGTCACTTCATTCGACCTATTCTCGATAGTCACTTCATTCGACGATTCTCGAAAGTCACTTCATTCCACCTATTCTCGAAAGTCACTTCATTCCACCTATTCTCGAAAGTCACTTCTTTCGACGATCCTCGGAAGTCACTTCTTTCGACGATCCTCGGAAGTCACTTCTTTCGACGATCCTCGGAAGTCACTTCTTTCGACGATCCTCGGAAGTCACTTCTTTCGACGATCCTCGGAAGTCACTTCTTTCGACGATCCTCGGAAGTCACTTCTTTCGACGATCCTCGGAAGTCACTTCTTTCGACGATCCTCGGAAGTCACTTCTTTCGACGATCCTCGGAAGTCACTTCATTCGACGATCCTCGGAAGTCACTTCTTTCGACCATTCTCGGAAGTCACTTCATTCGACCATTCTCGGAAGTCACTTCTTTCGACGATCCTCGGAAGTCACTTCTTTCGACGATCCTCGGAAGTCACTTCTTTCGACGATCCTCGGAAGTCACTTCTTTCGACGATCCTCGGAAGTCACTTCTTTCGACGATCCTCGGAAGTCACTTCTTTCGACGATCCTCGGAAGTCACTTCTTTCGACGATCCTCGGAAGTCACTTCTTTCGACGATCCTCGGAAGTCACTTCTTTCGACGATCCTCGGAAGTCACTTCTTTCGACGATCCTCGGAAGTCACTTCATTCGACGATCCTCGGAAGTCACTTCATTCGACGATCCTCGGAAGTCACTTCTTTCGACGATCCTCGGAAGTCACTTCTTTCGACGATCCTCGGAAGTCACTTCTTTCGACGATCCTCGGAAGTCACTTCTTTCGACGATCCTCGGAAGTCACTTTATTCGACCTATTCCCGAAAGTCACTTCATTCGACCATTCTCGAAAGTCACTTCATTCGACCATTCTCGAAAGTCACTTCATTCGACCATTTTCGAAAGTCACTTCATTCGACCATTCTCGAAAGTCACTTCATTCGACCATTCTCGAAAGTCACTTCATTCGACCATTCTTGAAAGTCACTTCATTCGACCATTCTCGAAAGTCACTTCATTCGACCATTCTCGAAAGTCACTTCATTCGACCAATTCTCGAAAGTCACTTCATTCGACCTATTCTCGAAAGTCACTTCATTCGACGATTCTCGAAAGTCACTTCATTCGACCTATTCTCGAAAGTCACTTCATTCGACGGATTCTCGGAAGTCACTTCATTCGACGATCCTCGGAAGTCACTTCATTCGACGATCCTCGGAAGTCACTTCTTTCGACGATCCTCGTAAGTCACTTCATTCGACCATTCTCGGAAGTCACTTCATTCGACCATTCTCGAAAGTCACTTCATTCGACCATTCTCGTAAGTCACTTCATTCGACGATTCTCGGAAGTCACTTCATTCGACGATTCTCGGAAGTCACTTCATTCGACCTATTCTCGATAGTCACTTCATTCGACGATTCTCGATAGTCACTTCATTCGACGATTCTCGAAAGTCACTTCATTCCACCTATTCTCGAAAGTCACTTCATTCGACGATCCTCGGAAGTCACTTCTTTCGACGATCCTCGGAAGTCACTTCTTTCGACGATCCTCGGAAGTCACTTCTTTCGACGATCCTCGGAAGTCACTTCTTTCGACGATCCTCGGAAGTCACTTCTTTCGACGATCCTCGGAAGTCACATCTTTCGACGATCCTCGGAAGTCACATCTTTCGACGATCCTCGGAAGTAACTTCTTACGACGATCCTCGGAAGTCACTTCTTTCGACGATCCTCGGAAGTCACTTCTTTCGACGATCCTCGGAAGTCACTTCTTTCGACGATCCTCGGAAGTCACTTCTTTCGACGATCCTCGGAAGTCACTTCTTTCGACGATCCTCGGAAGTCACTTCTTTCGACGATCCTCGGAAGTCACTTCTTTCGACGATCCTCGGAAGTCACTTCTTTCGACGATCCTCGGAAGTCACTTCTTTCGACGATCCTCGGAAGTCACTTCTTTCGACGATCCTCGGAAGTCACTTCTTTCGACGATCCTCGGAAGTCACTTCTTTCGACGATCCTCGGAAGTCACTTCATTCGACGATCCTCGGAAGTCACTTCATTCGACCATTCTCGGAAGTCACTTCATTCGACCATTCTCGGAAGTCACTTCATTCGACCATTCTCGGAAGTCACTTCATTCGACCTATTCTCGATAGTCACTTCATTCGACGATTCTCGAAAGTCACTTCATTCCACCTATTCTCGAAAGTCACTTCATTCCACCTATTCTCGAAAGTCACTTCATTCGACGATCCTCGGAAGTCACTTCTTTCGACGATCCTCGGAAGTCACTTCTTTCGACGATCCTCGGAAGTCACTTCTTTCGACGATCCTCGGAAGTCACTTCTTTCGACCATTCTCGTAAGTCACTTCATTCGACGATTCTCGGAAGTCACTTCATTCGACGATTCTCGGAAGTCACTTCATTCGACGATTCTCGGAAGTCACTTCATTCGACCTATTCTCGATAGTCACTTCATTCGACGATTCTCGAAAGTCACTTCATTCCACCTATTCTCGAAAGTCACTTCATTCCACCTATTCTCGAAAGTCACTTCATTCGACGATCCTCGGAAGTCACTTCTTTCGACGATCCTCGGAAGTCACTTCTTTCGACGATCCTCGGAAGTAACTTCTTTCGACGATCCTCGGAAGTCACTTCTTTCGACGATCCTCGGAAGTCACTTCTTTCGACGATCCTCGGAAGTCACTTCTTTCGACGATCCTCGGAAGTCACTTCTTTCGACGATCCTCGGAAGTCACTTCATTCGACGATCCTCGGAAGTCACTTCTTTCGACGATCCTCGGAAGTCACTTCATTCGACCATTCTCGGAAGTCACTTCTTTCGACGATCCTCGGAAGTCACTTCTTTCGACGATCCTCGGAAGTCACTTCTTTCGACGATCCTCGGAAGTCACTTCTTTCGACGATCCTCGGAAGTCACTTCTTTCGACGATCCTCGGAAGTCACTTCTTTCGACGATCCTCGGAAGTCACTTCTTTCGACGATCCTCGGAAGTCACTTCTTTCGACGATCCTCGGAAGTCACTTCTTTCGACGATCCTCGGAAGTCACTTCTTTCGACGATCCTCGGAAGTCACTTCTTTCGACGATCCTCGGAAGTCACTTCTTTCGACGATCCTCGGAAGTCACTTCTTTCGACGATCCTCGGAAGTCACTTCATTCGACGATCCTCGGAAGTCACTTCATTCGACGATCCTCGGAAGTCACTTCTTTCGACGATCCTCGGAAGTCACTTCTTTCGACGATCCTCGGAAGTCACTTCTTTCGACGATCCTCGGAAGTCACTTTATTAGACCTATTCTCGAAAGTCACTTCATTCGACAATTCTCGAAAGTCACTTCATTCGACCATTCTCGAAAGTCACTTCATTCGACCATTCTCGAAAGTCACTTCATTCGACCATTCTCGAAAGTCACTTCATTCGACCATTCTCGAAAGTCACTTCATTCGTCCATTCTCGAAAGTCACTTCATTCGACCTATTCTCGAAAGTCACTTCATTCGACCTATTCTCGAAAGTCACTTCATTCGACGATTCTCGAAAGTCACTTCATTCGACCTATTCTCGGAAGTCACTTCATTCGACGGATTCTCGGAAGTCACTTCATTCGACGATCCTCGGAAGTCACTTCATTCGACGATCCTCGGAAGTCACTTCTTTCGACGATCCTCGGAAGTCACTTCTTTCGACGATCTTCGGAAGTCACTTCTTTCGACGATCCTCGGAAGTCACTTCTTTCGACGATCCTCGGAAGTCACTTCTTTCGACGATCCTCGGAAGTCACTTCTTTCGACGATCCTCGGAAGTCACTTCTTTCGACGATCCTCGGAAGTCACTTCTTTCGACGATCCTCGGAAGTCACTTCTTTCGACGATCCTCGGAAGTCACTTCTTTCGACGATCCTCGGAAGTCACTTCTTTCGACGATCCTCGGAAGTCACTTCTTTCGACGATCCTCGGAAGTCACTTCTTTCGACGATCCTCGGAAGTCACTTCTTTCGACGATCCTCGGAAGTCACTTCTTTCGACGATCCTCGGAAGTCACTTCTTTCGACGATCCTCGGAAGTCACTTCTTTCGACGATCCTCGGAAGTCACTTCTTTCGACGATCCTCGGAAGTCACTTCTTTCGACGATCCTCGGAAGTCACTTCTTTCGACGATCCTCGGAAGTCACTTCTTTCGACGATCCTCGGAAGTCACTTCTTTCGACGATCCTCGGAAGTCACTTCTTTCGACGATCCTCGGAAGTCACTTCTTTCGACGATCCTCGGAAGTCACTTCTTTCGACGATCCTCGGAAGTCACTTCTTTCGACGATCCTCGGAAGTCACTTCTTTCGACGATCCTCGGAAGTCACTTCTTTCGACGATCCTCGGAAGTCACTTCTTTCGACGATCCTCGGAAGTCACTTCTTTCGACGATCCTCGGAAGTCACTTCTTTCGACGATCCTCGGAAGTCACTTCTTTCGACGATCCTCGGAAGTCACTTCTTTCGACGATCCTCGGAAGTCACTTCTTTCGACGATCCTCGGAAGTCACTTCTTTCGACGATCCTCGGAAGTCACTTCATTCGACCATTCTCGGAAGTCACTTCATTCGACCATTCTCGGAAGTCACTTCATTCGACCATTCTCGGAAGTCACTTCATTCGACCATTCTCGAAAGTCACTTCATTCGACGATTCTCGGAAGTCACTTCATTCGACCTATTCTCGATAGTCACCTCATTCGACGATTCTCGAAAGTCACTTCATTCGACCTATTCTCGAAAGTCACTTCATTCGACGGATTCTCGAAAGTCACTTCATTCGACTATCCTCGGAAGTCACTTCTTTCGACGATCCCCGGAAGTCACTTCTTTCGACGATCCCCGGAAGTCACTTCTTTCGACGATCCCCGGAAGTCACTTCTTTCGACGATCCCCGGAAGTCACTTCTTTCGACGATCCTCGGAAGTCACTTCATTCGACCATTCTCGGAAGTCACTTCTTTCGACGATCCTCGGAAGTCACTTCTTTCGACGATCCTCGGAAGTCACTTCTTTCGACGATCCTCGGAAGTCACTTCTTTCGACGATCCTCGGAAGTCACTTCTTTCGACGATCCTCGGAAGTCACTTCTTTCGACGATCCTCGGAAGTCACTTCTTTCGACGATCCACGGAAGTCACTTCATTCGACGATCCTCGGAAGTCACTTCTTTCGACGATCCTCGGAAGTCACTTCATTCGACGATCCTCGGAAGTCACTTCTTTCGACGATCCTCGGAAGTCACTTCTTTCGACGATCCTCGGAAGTCACTTCTTTCGACGATCCTCGGAAGTCACTTCTTTCGACGATCCTCGGAAGTCACTTCTTTCGACGATCCTCGGAAGTCACTTCTTTCGACGATCCTCAGAAGTCACTTCTTTCGACGATCCTCCGAAGTCACTTCTTTCGACGATCCTCCGAAGTCACTTCTTTCGACGATCCTCGGAAGTCACTTCTTTTGACGATCCTCGGAAGTCACTTCTTTCGACGATCCCCGGAAGTCACTTCTTTCGACGATCCCCGGAAGTCACTTCTTTCGACGATCCCCGGAAGTCACTTCTTTCGACGATCCTCGGAAGTCACTTCTTTCGACGATCCTCGGAAGTCACTTCTTTCGACGATCCTCGGAAGTCACTTCTTTCGACGATCCTCGGAAGTCACTTCTTTCGACGATCCTCGGAAGTCACTTCTTTCGACGATCCTCGGAAGTCACTTCTTTCGACGATCCTCGGAAGTCACTTCTTTCGACGATCCTCGGAAGTCACTTCTTTCGACGATCCTCGGAAGTCACTTCTTTCGACGATCCTCGGAAGTCACTTCTTTCGACGATCCTCGGAAGTCACTTCTTTCGACGATCCTCGGAAGTCACTTCTTTCGACGATCCTCGGAAGTCACTTCATTCGACGATCCTCGGAAGTCACTTCATTCGACGATCCTCCGAAGTCACTTCTTTCGACAATCCTCGGAAGTCACTTCTTTCGACGATCCTCGGAAGTCACTTCTTTCGACGATCCTCGGAAGTCACTTCTTTCGACGATCCTCGGAAGTCACTTCTTTCGACGATCCTCGGAAGTCACTTCTTTCGACGATCCTCGGAAGTCACTTCTTTCGACGATCCTCGGAACCCACTTCTTTCGACGATCCTCGGAAGTCACTTCTTTCGACGATCCTCGGAAGTCACTTCTTTCGACGATCCTCGGAAGTCACTTCTTTCGACGATCCTCGGAAGTCACTTCATTCGACGGATTCTCGAAAGTCACTTCATTCGACGGATTCTCGAAAGTCACTTCTTTCGACGATCCTCGGAAGTCACTTCTTTCGACAATCCTCGGAAGTCACTTCTTTCGACGATCCTCGGAAGTCACTTCTTTCGACGATCCTCGGAAGTCACTTCTTTCGACGATCCTCCGAAGTCACTTCTTTCGACGATCCTCCGAAGTCACTTCTTTCGACGATCCTCCGAAGTCACTTCTTTCGACGATCCTCCGAAGTCACTTCTTTCGACGATCCCCGGAAGTCACTTCTTTCGACGATCCCCGTAAGTCACTTCTTTCGACGATCCCCGGAAGTCACTTCATTCGACGATCCTCGGAGGTCACTTCATTCGACGATCCTCGGAGGTCACTTCATTCGACGATCCTCGGAGGTCACTTCATTCGACGATCCTCGGAGGTCACTTCATTCGACGATCCTCGGAGGTCACTTCATTCGACGATCCTCGGAGGTCACTTCATTCGACGATCCTCGGAGGTCACTTCATTCGACGATCCTCGGAGGTCACTTCATTCGACGATCCTCGGAGGTCACTTCATTCGACGATCCTCGGGAGTCACTTCTTTCGACGATCCTCGGGAGTCACTTCATTCGACGATCCTCGGGAGTCACTTCATTCGACGATCCTCGGGAGTCACTTCATTCGACGATCCTCGGGAGTCACTTCATTCGACGATCCTCGGGAGTCACTTCATTCGACGATCCTCGGGAGTCACTTCATTCGACGATCCTCGGGAGTCACTTCATTCGACGATCCTCGGGAGTCACTTCATTCGACGATCCTCGGGAGTCACTTCATTCGACGATCCTCGGGAGTCACTTCATTCGACGATCCTCGGGAGTCACTTCATTCGACGATCCTCGGGAGTCACTTCATTCGACGATCCTCGGGAGTCACTTCATTCGACGATCCTCGGAGGTCACTTCATTCGACGATCCTCGAGTCAATTCATTCGACGATCCTCGGGAGTCACTTCATTCGACGATCCTCCTAGGTCACTTCATTCGACGATCCTCCTAGGTCACTTCATTCGACGATCCTCGGAGGTCACTTCATTCGACGATCCTCGGAGGTCACTTCATTCGACGATCCTCGGGAGTCACTTCATTCGACGATCCTCGGGAGTCACTTCATTCGACGATCCTCGGGAGTCACTTCATTCGACGATCCTCGGGAGTCACTTCATTCGACGATCCTCGGAGGTCACTTCATTCGACGATCCTCGGAGGTCACTTCATTCGACGATCCTCGGGGGTCACTTCTTTCGACGATCCTCGGAGGTCACTTATTTCGACGATCCTCGGAGGTCACTTCTTTCGACGATCCTCGGAGGTCACTTCTTTCGACGATCCTCGGAAGTCACTTCTTTCGACGATCCTCGTAGGTCACTTCTTTCGACGATCCTCCGAAGTCACTTCTTTCGACGATCCTCCGAAGTCACTTCTTTCGACGATCCTCCGAAGTCACTTCTTTCGACGATCCTCCGAAGTCACTTCTTTCGACGATCCTCCGAAGTCACTTCTTTCGACGATCCTCCGAAGTCACTTCTTTCGACGATCCTCCGAAGTCACTTCTTTCGACGATCCTCCGAAGTCACTTCTTTCGACGATCCTCCGAAGTCACTTCTTTCGACGATCCTCCGAAGTCACTTCTTTCGACGATCCTCCGAAGTCACTTCTTTCGACGATCCTCCGAAGTCACTTCTTTCGACGATCCTCCGAAGTCACTTCTTTCGACGATCCTCCGAAGTCACTTCTTTCGACGATCCTCCGAAGTCACTTCTTTCGACGATCCTCCGAAGTCACTTCTTTCGACGATCCTCCGAAGTCACTTCTTTCGACGATCCTCCGAAGTCACTTCTTTCGACGATCCTCCGAAGTCACTTCTTTCGACGATCCTCCGAAGTCACTTCTTTCGACGATCCTCCAAAGTCACTTCTTTCGACGATCCTCCGAAGTCACTTCATTCGACCATTCTCGGAAGTCACTTCATTCGACCTATTCTCGGAAGTCACTTCATTCGACGGATCCTCGGAAGTCACTTCATTCGACGGTACCTCGGAAGTCACTTCATTCGACGGTACCTCGGAAGTCACTTCTTTCGACCATTCTCGGAAGTCACTTCTTTCGACGATCCTCCGAAGTCACTTCTTTCGACGATCCTCCGAAGTCACTTCTTTCGACGATCGTCCGAAGTCACTTCTTTCGACGATCGTCCGAAGTCACTTCTTTCGACGATCCTCCGGTCACTTGTTTCGACGATCCTCCGGTCACTTGTTTCGACGATCCTCCGGTCACTTGTTTCGACGATCCTCCGAAGTCACTTGTTTCGACGATCCTCCGAAGTCACTTGTTTCGACGATCCTCCGAAGTCACTTTTTTCGACGATCCTCCGAAGTCACTTGTTTCGACGATCCTCCGAAGTCACTTCTTTCGACGATCCTCCGAAGTCACTTCTTTCGACGATCCTCGGAAGTCACTTCTTTCGACGATCCTCCGAAGTCACTTCTTTCGACGATCCTCCGAAGTCACTTCTTTCGACGATCCTCCGAAGTCACTTCTTTCGACGATCCTCCGAAGTCACTTCTTTCGACGATCCTCCGAAGTCACTTCTTTCGACGATCCTCCGAAGTCACTTCTTTCGACGATCCTCGGAGGTCACTTCATTCGACCTATTCTCGAAAGTCACTTCATTCGACCTATTCTCGAAAGTCACTTCATTCGACGATTCCCGAAAGTCACTTCATTCGACGGTACCTCGGAAGTCACTTCATTCGACGGTACCTCGGAAGTCACTTCTTTCGACGATCCTCGGAAGTCACTTCTTTCGACCATTCTCGGAAGTCACTTCTTTCGACGATCCTCCGAAGTCACTTCTTTCGACGATCCTCCGAAGTCACTTCTTTCGACGATCCTCCGAAGTCACTTCTTTCGACGATCCTCCGAAGTCACTTCTTTCGACGATCCTCCGAAGTCACTTCTTTCGACGATCCTCCGAAGTCACTTCTTTCGACGATCCTCCGAAGTCACTTCTTTCGACGATCCTCCTAAGTCACTTCTTTCGACGATCCTCCTAAGTCACTTCTTTCGACGATCCTCGGAGGTCACTTCTTTCGACGATCCTCGGAGGTCACTTCTTTCGACGATCCTCGGAGGTCTCTTCATTCGACGATCCTCGGGAGTCACTTCATTCGACGATCCTCGGAGGTCACTTCTTTCGACGATCCTCGGAGGTCACTTCTTTCGACGATCCTCGGATGTCACTTCTTTCGACGATCCTCGGAGGTCACTTCTTTCGACGATCCTCGGAGGTCACTTCTTTCGACGATCCTCGGAGGTCACTTCATTCGACGATCCTCGGAGGTCACTTCATTCGACGATCCTCGGAGGTCACTTCATTCGACGATCCTCGGAGGTCACTTCATTTGACGATCCTCGGAGGTCACTTCATTCGACGATCCTCGGAGGTCACTTCATTCGACGATCCTCGGAGGTCACTTCATTCGACGATCCTCGGAGGTCACTTCATTCGACGATCCTCGGAGGTCACTTCATTCGACGATCCTCGGGAGTCACTTCTTTCGACGATCCTCGGGAGTCACTTCATTCGACGATCCTCGGGAGTCACTTCATTCGACGATCCTCGGGAGTCACTTCATTCGACGATCCTCGGGAGTCACTTCATTCGACGATCCTCGGGAGTCACTTCATTCGACGATCCTCGGGAGTCACTTCATTCGACGATCCTCGGGAGTCACTTCATTCGACGATCCTCGGGAGTCACTTCATTCGACGATCCTCGGGAGTCACTTCATTCGACGATCCTCGGGAGTCACTTCATTCGACGATCCTCGGGAGTCACTTCATTCGACGATCCTCGGGAGTCACTTCATTCGACGATCCTCGGGAGTCACTTCATTCGACGATCCTCGGGAGTCACTTCATTCGACGATCCTCGGAGGTCACTTCATTCGACGATCCTCGAGTCAATTCATTCGACGATCCTCGGGAGTCACTTCATTCGACGATCCTCCTAGGTCACTTCATTCGACGATCCTCCTAGGTCACTTCATTCGACGATCCTCGGAGGTCACTTCATTCGACGATCCTCGGAGGTCACTTCATTCGACGATCCTCGGGAGTCACTTCATTCGACGATCCTCGGGAGTCACTTCATTCGACGATCCTCGGGAGTCACTTCATTCGACGATCCTCGGAGGTCACTTCATTCGACGATCCTCGGAGGTCACTTCATTCGACGATCCTCGGGGGTCACTTCTTTCGACGATCCTCGGAGGTCACTTATTTCGACGATCCTCGGAGGTCACTTCTTTCGACGATCCTCGGAGGTCACTTCTTTCGACGATCCTCGGAAGTCACTTCTTTCGACGATCCTCGTAGGTCACTTCTTTCGACGATCCTCCGAAGTCACTTCTTTCGACGATCCTCCGAAGTCACTTCTTTCGACGATCCTCCGAAGTCACTTCTTTCGACGATCCTCCGAAGTCACTTCTTTCGACGATCCTCCGAAGTCACTTCTTTCGACGATCCTCCGAAGTCACTTCTTTCGACGATCCTCCGAAGTCACTTCTTTCGACGATCCTCCGAAGTCACTTCTTTCGACGATCCTCCGAAGTCACTTCTTTCGACGATCCTCCGAAGTCACTTCTTTCGACGATCCTCCGAAGTCACTTCTTTCGACGATCCTCCGAAGTCACTTCTTTCGACGATCCTCCGAAGTCACTTCTTTCGACGATCCTCCGAAGTCACTTCTTTCGACGATCCTCCGAAGTCACTTCTTTCGACGATCCTCCGAAGTCACTTCTTTCGACGATCCTCCGAAGTCACTTCTTTCGACGATCCTCCGAAGTCACTTCTTTCGACGATCCTCCGAAGTCACTTCTTTCGACGATCCTCCGAAGTCACTTCTTTCGACGATCCTCCGAAGTCACTTCTTTCGACGATCCTCCGAAGTCACTTCTTTCGACGATCCTCCGAAGTCACTTCTTTCGACGATCCTCCGAAGTCACTTCTTTCGACGATCCTCCGAAGTCACTTCTTTCGACGATCCTCCAAAGTCACTTCTTTCGACGATCCTCCGAAGTCACTTCATTCGACCATTCTCGGAAGTCACTTCATTCGACCTATTCTCGGAAGTCACTTCATTCGACGGATCCTCGGAAGTCACTTCATTCGACGGTACCTCGGAAGTCACTTCATTCGACGGTACCTCGGAAGTCACTTCTTTCGACCATTCTCGGAAGTCACTTCTTTCGACGATCCTCCGAAGTCACTTCTTTCGACGATCCTCCGAAGTCACTTCTTTCGACGATCGTCCGAAGTCACTTCTTTCGACGATCCTCCGGTCACTTGTTTCGACGATCCTCCGGTCACTTGTTTCGACGATCCTCCGGTCACTTGTTTCGACGATCCTCCGGTCACTTGTTTCGACGATCCTCCGAAGTCACTTGTTTCGACGATCCTCCGAAGTCACTTGTTTCGACGATCCTCCGAAGTCACTTTTTTCGACGATCCTCCGAAGTCACTTGTTTCGACGATCCTCCGAAGTCACTTCTTTCGACGATCCTCCGAAGTCACTTCTTTCGACGATCCTCGGAAGTCACTTCTTTCGACGATCCTCCGAAGTCACTTCTTTCGACGATCCTCCGAAGTCACTTCTTTCGACGATCCTCCGAAGTCACTTCTTTCGACGATCCTCCGAAGTCACTTCTTTCGACGATCCTCCGAAGTCACTTCTTTCGACGATCCTCCGAAGTCACTTCTTTCGACGATCCTCCGAAGTCACTTCTTTCGACGATCCTCGGAGGTCACTTCATTCGACCATTCTCGGAGGTCACTTCATTCGACCTATTCTCGAAAGTCACTTCATTCGACCTATTCTCGAAAGTCACTTCATTCGACGATTCCCGAAAGTCACTTCATTCGACGGTACCTCGGAAGTCACTTCATTCGACGGTACCTCGGAAGTCACTTCTTTCGACGATCCTCGGAAGTCACTTCTTTCGACCATTCTCGGAAGTCACTTCTTTCGACGATCCTCCGAAGTCACTTCTTTCGACGATCCTCCGAAGTCACTTCTTTCGACGATCCTCCGAAGTCACTTCTTTCGACGATCCTCCGAAGTCACTTCTTTCGACGATCCTCCGAAGTCACTTCTTTCGACGATCCTCCGAAGTCACTTCTTTCGACGATCCTCCGAAGTCACTTCTTTCGACGATCCTCCTAAGTCACTTCTTTCGACGATCCTCCTAAGTCACTTCTTTCGACGATCCTCGGAGGTCACTTCTTTCGACGATCCTCGGAGGTCACTTCTTTCGACGATCCTCGGA
This sequence comes from Petrolisthes cinctipes, assembly GCA_033782935.1. Classification (NCBI taxonomy): domain Eukaryota; kingdom Metazoa; phylum Arthropoda; class Malacostraca; order Decapoda; family Porcellanidae; genus Petrolisthes; species Petrolisthes cinctipes. The sequence continues at coordinate 9,968 of JAWQEG010003602.1, read as the reverse complement.
GGTCACTTCTTTCGACGATCCTCGGAGGTCTCTTCATTCGACGATCCTCGGGAGTCACTTCATTCGACGATCCTCGGAGGTCACTTCATTCGACGATCCTCGGAGGTCACTTCTTTCGACGATCCTCCGAAGTCACTTCTTTCGACGATCCTCCGAAGTCACTTCTTTCGACGATCCTCCGAAGTCACTTCTTTCGACGATCCTCCGAAGTCACTTCTTTCGACGATCCTCCGAAGTCACTTCTTTCGACGATCCTCCGAAGTCACTTCTTTCGACGATCCTCCGAAGTCACTTCTTTCGACGATCCTCCGAAGTCACTTCTTTCGACGATCCTCCGAAGTCACTTCTTTCGACGATCCTCCGAAGTCACTTCTTTCGACGATCCTCCGAAGTCACTTCTTTCGACGATCCTCCGAAGTCACTTCTTTCGACGATCCTCCGAAGTCACTTCTTTCGACGATCCTCCGAAGTCACTTCTTTCGACGATCCTCCGAAGTCACTTCTTTCGACGATCCTCCGAAGTCACTTCTTTCGACGATCCTCCGAAGTCACTTCTTTCGACGATCCTCCGAAGTCACTTCTTTCGACGATCCTCCGAAGTCACTTCTTTCGACGATCCTCCGAAGTCACTTCTTTCGACGATCCTCCGAAGTCACTTCTTTCGACGATCCTCCGAAGTCACTTCTTTCGACGATCCTCCGAAGTCACTTCTTTCGACGATCCTCCGAAGTCACTTCTTTCGACGATCCTCCGAAGTCACTTCTTTCGACGATCCTCGGTAGTCACTTCTTTCGACGATCCTCGGAAGTCACTTCTTTCGACGATCCTCGGAAGTCACTTCTTTCGACGATCCTCGGAAGTCACTTCTTTCGACGATCCTCGGAAGACACTTCTTTCGACGATCCTCCGAAGTCACTTCTTTCGACGATCCTCCGAAGTCACTTCTTTCGACGATCCTCCGAAGTCACTTCTTTCGACGATCCTCCGAAGTCACTTCTTTCGACGATCCTCCGAAGTCACTTCTTTCGACGATCCTCCGAAGTCACTTCTTTCGACGATCCTCCGAAGTCACTTCTTTCGACGATCCTCCGAAGTCACTTCTTTCGACGATCCTCCGAAGTCACTTCTTTCGACGATCCTCCGAAGTCACTTCTTTCGACGATCCTGCGAAGTCACTTCTTTCGACGATCCTCCGAAGTCACTTCTTTCGACGATCCTCCGAAGTCACTTCTTTCGACGATCCTCCGAAGTCACTTCTTTCGACGATCCTCCGAAGTCACTTCTTTCGACGATCCTCCGAAGTCACTTCTTTCGACGATCCTCGGAAGTCACTTCTTTCGACGATCCTCGGAAGTCACTTCTTTCGACGATCCTCGGAAGTCACTTCTTTCGACGATCCTCGGAAGTCACTTCTTTCGACGATCCTCGGAAGTCACTTCTTTCGACGATCCTCGGAAGTCACTTCTTTCGACGATCCTCGGAAGTCACTTCTTTCGACGATCCTCGGAAGTCACTTCTTTCGACGATCCTCGGAAGTCACTTCTTTCGACGATCCTCGGAAGTCACTTCTTTCGACGATCCTCGGAAGTCACTTCTTTCGACGATCCTCGGAAGTCACTTCTTTCGACGATCCTCGGAAGTCACTTCTTTCGACGATCCTCGGAAGTCACTTCTTTCGACGATCCTCGGAAGTCACTTCTTTCGACGATCCTCGGGAGTCACTTCTTTCGACGATCCTCGGAAGTCATTTCTTTCGACGATCCTCGGGAGTCACTTCTTTCGACGATCCTCGGGAGTCACTTCTTTCGACGATCCTCGGGAGTCACTTCTTTCGACGATCCTCGGGAGTCACTTCATTCGACGATCCTCGGGAGTCACTTCATTCGACGATCCTCGGAGGTCACTTCTTTCGACGATCCTCCGAGGTCACTTCTTTCGACGATCCTCGGAAGTCACTTCTTTCGACGATCCTCGGAAGTCACTTCTTTCGACGATCCTCGGAAGTCACTTCTTTCGACGATCCTCGGAAGTCACTTCTTTCGACGATCCTCGGAAGTCACTTCTTTCGACGATCCTCGGAAGTCACTTCTTTCGACGATCCTCGGAAGTCACTTCTTTCGACGATCCTCGGAAGTCACTTCTTTCGACGATCCTCGGAAGTCACTTCTTTCGACGATCCTCGGAAGTCACTTCTTTCGACGATCCTCGGAAGTCACTTCTTTCGACGATCCTCGGAAGTCACTTCTTTCGACGATCCTCGGAAGTCACTTCTTTCGACGATCCTCGGAAGTCACTTCTTTCGACGATCCTCGGAAGTCACTTCTTTCGACGATCCTCGGAAGTCACTTCTTTCGACGATCCTCGGAAGTCACTTCTTTCGACGATCCTCGGGAGTCACTTCTTTCGACGATCCTCGGGAGTCACTTCTTTCGACGATCCTCGGGAGTCACTTCTTTCGACGATCCTCGGGAGTCACTTCTTTCGACGATCCTCGGGAGTCACTTCATTCGACGATCCTCGGGAGTCACTTCATTCGACGATCCTCGGAGGTCACTTCTTTCGACGATCCTCCGAGGTCATTTCTTTCGACGATCCTCCGAGGTCACTTCTTTCGACGATCCTCCGAAGTCACTTCTTTCGACGATCCTCCGAAGTCACTTCTTTCGACGATCCTCGGAGGTCACTTCTTTCGACCATTCTCGGACGTCACTTCATTCGACGATTCTCGGAAGTCACTTCATTCGACCTATTCTCGAAAGTCACTTCATTCGACGATTCTCGAAAGTCACTTCATTCGACCTATTCTCGGAAATCACTTCATTCGACGGATCCTCGGAAGTCACTTCATTCGACGGTACCTCGGAAGTCACTTCTTTCGACGATCCTCCGAAGTCACTTCTTTCGACGATCCTCCGAAGTCACTTCTTTCGACGATCCTCCGAAGTCACTTCTTTCGACGATCCTCCGAAGTCACTTCTTTCGACGATCCTCCGAAGTCACTTCTTTCGACGATCATCCGAAGTCACTTCTTTCGACGATCCTCGGAAGTCACTTCTTTCGACGATCCTCGGAAGTCACTTCTTTCGACGATCCTCGGAAGTCACTTCTTTCGACGATCCTCGGAAGTCACTTCTTTCGACGATCCTCGGAAGTCACTTCTTTCGACGATCCTCGGAAGTCACTTCTTTCGACGATCCTCGGAAGTCACTTCTTTCGACGATCCTCGGAAGTCACTTCTTTCGACGATCCTCGGAAGTCACTTCTTTCGACGATCCTCGGAAGTCACTTCTTTCGACGATCCTCGGAAGTCACTTCTTTCGACGATCCTCGGAAGTCACTTCTTTCGACCATTCTCGGAAGTCACTTCTTTCGACGATCCTCCGAAGTCACTTCTTTCGACGATCCTCCGAAGTCACTTCTTTCGACGATCCTCCGAAGTCACTTCTTTCGACGATCCTCCGAAGTCACTTCTTTCGACGATCCTCCGAAGTCACTTCTTTCGACGATCCTCCGAAGTCACTTCTTTCGACGATCCTCCGAAGTCACTTCTTTCGACGATCCTCCGAAGTCACTTCTTTCGACGATCCTCCGAAGTCACTTCTTTCGACGATCCTCCGAAGTCACTTCTTTCGACGATCCTCCAAAGTCACTTCTTTCGACGATCCTCCGAAGTCACTTCTTTCGACGATCCTCGGAAGTCACTTCTTTCGACGATCCTCCGAAGTCACTTCTTTCGACGATCCTCGGAAGTCACTTCTTTCGACGATCCTCGAAGTCACTTTCTTTCGACGATCCTCGGAAGTCACTTCTTTCGACGATCCTCGGAAGTCACTTCTTTCGACGATCCTCGGAAGTCACTTCTTTCGACGATCCTCGGAGGTCACTTCTTTCGACGATCCTCGGAGGTCACTTCTTTCGACGATCCTCGGAGGTCACTTCTTTCGACGATCCTCGGAGGTCACTTCATTCGACGATCCTCGGAGGTCACTTCATTCGACGATCCTCGGAGGTCACTTCAATCGACGATCCTCGGGAGTCACTTCATTCGACGATCCTCGGAGGTCACTTCTTTCGACGATCCTCCGAAGTCACTTCTTTCGACGATCCTCCGAAGTCACTTCTTTCGACGATCCTCCGAAGTCACTTCTTTCGACGATCCTCGGAGGTCACTTCATTCGACCATTCTCGGACGTCACTTCATTCGACGATTCTCGGAAGTCACTTCATTCGACCTATTCTCGAAAGTCACTTCATTCGACGATTCTCGAAAGTCACTTCATTCGACCTATTCTCGGAAGTCACTTCATTCGACGGATCCTCGGAAGTCACTTCATTCGACGGTACCTCGGAAGTCACTTCTTTCGACGATCCTCGGAAGTCACTTCTTTCGACGATCCTCGGAAGTCACTTCTTTCGACGATCCTCGGAAGTCACTTCTTTCGACGATCCTCGGAAGTCACTTCTTTCGACGATCCTCGGAAGTCACTTCTTTCGACGATCCTCGGAAGTCACTTCTTTCGACGATCCTCGGAAGTCACTTCTTTCGACGATCCTCGGAAGTCACTTCTTTCGACGATCCTCGGAAGTCACTTCTTTCGACGATCCTCGGAAGTCACTTCTTTCGACGATCCTCGGAAGTCACTTCTTTCGACGATCCTCGGAAGTCACTTCTTTCGACGATCCTCGGAAGTCACTTCTTTCGACGATCCTCGGAAGTCACTTCTTTCGACGATCCTCCGAAGTCACTTCTTTCGACGATCCTCCGAAGTCACTTCTTTCGACGATCCTCCGAAGTCACTTCTTTCGACGATCCTCCGAAGTCACTTCTTTCGACGATCCTCCGAAGTCACTTCTTTCGACGATCCTCCGAAGTCACTTCTTTCGACGATCCTCCGAAGTCACTTCTTTCGACGATCCTCCGAAGTCACTTCTTTCGACGATCCTCCGAAGTCACTTCTTTCGACGATCCTCCGAAGTCACTTCTTTCGACGATCCTCGGAAGTCACTTCTTTCGACGATCCTCGGAAGTCACTTCTTTCGACGATCCTCGGAAGTCACTTCTTTCGACGATCCTCGGAAGTCACTTCTTTCGACGATCCTCGGAAGTCACTTCTTTCGACGATCCTCGGAAGTCACTTCTTTCGACGATCCTCGGAAGTCACTTCTTTCGACGATCCTCGGAGGTCACTTCTTTCGACGATCCTCGGAGGTCACTTCTTTCGACGATCCTCGGAGGTCACTTCATTCGACGATCCTCGGAGGTCACTTCATTCGACGATCCTCGGAGGTCACTTCAATCGACGATCCTCGGGAGTCACTTCATTCGACGATCCTCGGGAGTCACTTCTTTCGACGATCCTCCGAGGTCACTTCTTTCGACGATCCTCCGAAGTCACTTCTTTCGACGATCCTCCGAAGTCACTTCTTTCGACGATCCTCGGAGGTCACTTCATTCGACCATTCTCGGACGTCACTTCATTCGACGATTCTCGGAAGTCACTTCATTCGACCTATTCTCGAAAGTCACTTCATTCGACGATTCTCGAAAGTCACTTCATTCGACCTATTCTCGGAAGTCACTTCATTCGACGCATCCTCGGAAGTCACTTCATTCGACGGTACCTCGGAAGTCACTTCTTTCGACGATCCTCGGAAGTCACTTCTTTCGACGATCCTCGGAAGTCACTTCTTTCGACGATCCTCGGAAGTCACTTCTTTCGACGATCCTCGGAAGTCACTTCTTTCGACGATCCTCGGAAGTCACTTCTTTCGACGATCCTCGGAAGTCACTTCTTTCGACGATCCTCGGAAGTCACTTCTTTCGACGATCCTCGGAAGTCACTTCTTTCGACGATCCTCGGAAGTCACTTCTTTCGACGATCCTCGGAAGTCACTTCTTTCGACGATCCTCGGAAGTCACTTCTTTCGACGATCCTCGGAAGTCACTTCTTTCGACGATCCTCGGAAGTCACTTCTTTCGACGATCCTCGGAAGTCACTTCTTTCGACGATCCTCGGAAGTCACTTCTTTCGACGATCCTCGGAAGTCACTTCTTTCGACGATCCTCGGAAGCCACTTCTTTCGACGATCCTCGGAAGCCACTTCTTTCGACGATCCTCCGAAGTCACTTCTTTCGACGATCCTCCGAAGTCACTTCTTTCGACGATCCTCCGAAGTCACTTCTTTCGACGATCCTCCGAAGTCACTTCTTTCGACGATCCTCCGAAGTCACTTCTTTCGAAGATCCTCGGAAGTCACTTCTTTCGACGATCCTCGGAAGTCACTTCTTTCGACGATCCTCGGAGTCACTTCTTTCGACGACCCTCGGAAGTCACTTCTTTCGACGATCCTCGAAGTCACTTCTTTCGACGATCCTCGGAAGTCACTTCTTTCGACGATCCTCGGAAGTCACTTCTTTCGACGATCCTCGGAAGTCACTTCTTTCGACGATCCTCGGAAGTCACTTCTTTCGACGATCCTCGGAAGTCACTTCTTTCGACGATCCTCGGAAGTCACTTCTTTCGACGATCCTCGGAGTCACTTCTTTCGACGATCCTCGGGAGTCACTTCTTTCGACGATCCTCGGGAGTCACTTCTTTCGACGATCCTCGGAGGTCACTTCATTCGACGATCCTCGGAGGTCACTTCATTCGACGATCCTCGGAGGTCACTTCTTTCGACGATCCTCCGAGGTCACTTCTTTCGACGATCCTCCGAGGTCACTTCTTTCGACGATCCTCCGAGGTCACTTCTTTCGACGATCCTCCGAAGTCACTTCTTTCGACGATCCTCGGAGGTCACTTCTTTCGACCATTCTCGGACGTCACTTCATTCGACGATTCTCGGAAGTCACTTCATTCGACCTATTCTCGAAAGTCACTTCATTCGACGATTCTCGAAAGTCACTTCATTCGACCTATTCTCGGAAATCACTTCATTCGACGGATCCTCGGAAGTCACTTCATTCGACGGTACCTCGGAAGTCACTTCTTTCGACGATCCTCCGAAGTCACTTCTTTCGACGATCCTCCGAAGTCACTTCTTTCGACGATCCTCCGAAGTCACTTCTTTCGACGATCCTCGGAAGTCACTTCTTTCGACGATCCTCGGAAGTCACTTCTTTCGACGATCCTCGGAAGTCACTTCTTTCGACGATCCTCGGAAGTCACTTCTTTCGACGATCCTCGGAAATCACTTCTTTCGACGATCCTCGGAAGTCACTTCTTTCGACGATCCTCGGAAGTCACTTCTTTCGACGATCCTCGGAAGTCACTTCTTTCGACGATCCTCGGAAGTCACTTCTTTCGACGATCCTCGGAAGTCACTTCTTTCGACCATTCTCGGAAGTCACTTCTTTCGACGATCCTCGGAAGTCACTTCTTTCGACGATCCTCCGAAGTCACTTCTTTCGACGATCCTCCGAAGTCACTTCTTTCGACGATCCTCCGAAGTCACTTCTTTCGACGATCCTCCGAAGTCACTTCTTTCGACGATCCTCCGAAGTCACTTCTTTCGACGATCCTCCGAAGTCACTTCTTTCGACGATCCTCCGAAGTCACTTCTTTCGACGATCCTCCGAAGTCACTTCTTTCGACGATCCTCCGAAGTCACTTCTTTCGACGATCCTCCGAAGTCACTTCTTTCGACGATCCTCCGAAGTCACTTCTTTCGACGATCCTCCGAAGTCACTTCTTTCGACGATCCTCGAAGTCACTTCTTTCGACGATCCTCCGAAGTCACTTCTTTCGACGATCCTCCGAAGTCACTTCTTTCGACGATCCTCCGAAGTCACTTCTTTCGACGATCCTCGGAAGTCACTTCTTTCGACGATCCTCGGAAGTCACTTCTTTCGACGATCCTCGGAAGTCACTTCTTTCGACGATCCTCGGAAGTCACTTCTTTCGACGATCCTCGGAAGTCACTTCTTTCGACGATCCTCGGAAGTCACTTCTTTCGACGATCCTCGGAGGTCACTTCTTTCGACGATCCTCGGAGGTCACTTCTTTCGACGATCCTCGGAGGTCACTTCATTCGACGATCCTCGGAGGTCACTTCATTCGACGATCCTCGGAGGTCACTTCATTCGACGATCCTCGGAGGTCACTTCAATCGACGATCCTCGGGAGTCACTTCATTCGACGATCCTCGGAGGTCACTTCTTTCGACGATCCTCCGAAGTCACTTCTTTCGACGATCCTCCGAAGTCACTTCTTTCGACGATCCTCCGAAGTCACTTCTTTCGACGATCCTCGGAGGTCACTTCATTCGACCATTCTCGGACGTCACTTCATTCGACGATTCTCGGAAGTCACTTCATTCGACCTATTCTCGAAAGTCACTTCATTCGACCTATTCTCGAAGTCACTTCATTCGACCGATCCTCGGAAGTCACTTCATTCGACCGATCCTCGGAAGTCACTTCATTCGACGGTACCTCGGAAGTCACTTCTTTCGACGATCCTCGGAAGTCACTTCTTTCGACGATCCTCGGAAGTCACTTCTTTCGACGATCCTCGGAAGTCACTTCTTTCGACGATCCTCGGAAGTCACTTCTTTCGACGATCCTCGGAAGTCACTTCTTTCGACGATCCTCGGAAGTCACTTCTTCGACGATCCTCGGAAGTCACTTCTTTCGACGATCCTCGGAAGTCACTTCTTTCGACGATCCTCGGAAGTCACTTCTTTCGACGATCCTCGGAAGTCACTTCTTTCGACGATCCTCGGAAGTCACTTCTTTCGACGATCCTCGGAAGTCACTTCTTTCGACGATCCTCCGGAAGTCACTTCTTTCGACGATCCTCGAAGTCACTTCTTTCGACGATCCTCGGAAGTCACTTCTTTCGACGATCCTCGGAAGTCACTTCTTTCGACGATCCTCCGAAGTCACTTCTTTCGACGATCCTCCGAAGTCACTTCTTTCGACGATCCTCCGAAGTCACTTCTTTCGACGATCCTCCGAAGTCACTTCTTTCGACGATCCTCGGAAGTCACTTCTTTCGACGATCCTCGAAGTCACTTCTTTCGACGATCCTCCGAAGTCACTTCTTTCGACGATCCTCGAAGTCACTTCTTTCGACGATCCTCCGAAGTCACTTCTTTCGACGATCCTCGAAGTCACTTCTTTCGACGATCCTCGGAGTCACTTCTTTCGACGATCCTCGGAGTCACTTCTTTCGACGATCCTCGGAAGTCACTTCTTTCGACGATCCTCGGAAGTCACTTCTTTCGACGATCCTCGGAAGTCACTTCTTTCGACGATCCTCGGAAGTCACTTCTTTCGACGATCCTCGGAAGTCACTTCTTTCGACGATCCTCGGAGGTCACTTCTTTCGACGATCCTCGGAGGTCACTTCTTTCGACGATCCTCGGAGGTCACTTCTTTCGACGATCCTCGGAGGTCACTTCATTCGACGATCCTCGGAGGTCACTTCATTCGACGATCCTCGGAGGTCACTTCAATCGACGATCCTCGGAGGTCACTTCAATCGACGATCCTCGGGAGTCACTTCATTCGACGATCCTCGGAGGTCACTTCTTTCGACGATCCTCCGAAGTCACTTCTTTCGACGATCCTCCGAAGTCACTTCTTTCGACGATCCTCCGAAGTCACTTCTTTCGACGATCCTCGGAGGTCACTTCATTCGACCATTCTCGGACGTCACTTCATTCGACGATTCTCGGAAGTCACTTCATTCGACCTATTCTCGAAAGTCACTTCATTCGACGATTCTCGAAAGTCACTTCATTCGACCTATTCTCGGAAGTCACTTCATTCGACGGATCCTCGGAAGTCACTTCATTCGACGGTACCTCGGAAGTCACTTCTTTCGACGATCCTCGGAAGTCACTTCTTTCGACGATCCTCGGAAGTCACTTCTTTCGACGATCCTCGGAAGTCACTTCTTTCGACGATCCTCGGAAGTCACTCTTTCGACGATCCTCGGAAGTCACTTCTTTCGACGATCCTC
>JAWQEG010003601.1:0-12500 GCA_033782935.1 Petrolisthes cinctipes | reverse complement strand
CCCTTATCCTTCCTATTCGCTCTTTTCATTCTTTCTCCCTCCTCCCTTCCCTAACTCTATTTTCTCTCCCTCTCTCCGATCACTTCCACTGTATTTCTCTTCCCTCCATTAGTCTTTCCCTCCTGAAAACCCTAACCACATCTCCTATTTCGTTATTTTGTGCCACTATCCTCCTCCTCCTCTTTTTTCTCCTCCTTTTTCTTTTCTTCTTTTTCTTTCTTTTTCTACTTTTTCTTCTCCTCCTCCTTTTCTTTCTTTTTGTTTTTCCTCTTCCTATTCTCCTCCTCTTCCTCCTCCTTCTCTTCCTCCTCCTTCCCCTTCTTCTTCTTCTCCTCTTCCTCGCTTCCTCTCTTCCATTGCATCGATCTCTCTTCCCTCATCACCACCTCTTTCTTTCTGCCATTCGTCCTTCATTAATATCCTCTTCCAAACCCATTCTTCCCATTCTTCGTCTTCAGGGGACATTATTATTATTTTCTCTTCCCTCATTTCTGCTTTCCTTTGCCTCTTCCTCTCTCTCCTTATTATTTTTTTCCGTCTCGTTTTTTATTTTCCCATTGCTTTATTTTTATTTTTTGTCTTTTTCTTATCCTTGTCCTATTCTCCTTTTCACCTCCCGTTCACTTATCATTTCCCTCAGTATTCGCACTTCAATTTCTTTTCTCCACATCCATCCTTTTCCATTCATCACCCGGCCCTTCTTTTCACACCCCTCCTGCTTCTCTCTGTGTCTTCCTTTCATAACACATCCTCCTGCTTCTCTCTGTGTATCTTCCTTTCATCCATCACCATCATCATCATCATCCTTCTCTTCACATCCTCCTACTTCTCTCTGTGTGTCATCCTTTCATAAACTCCTGCTTCTCTCTGTGTCTTCCTTTCATAACACATCCTCCTGCTTCTCTCTGTGTGTCTTCCTTTCATCCATCACCATCATCATCATCAACAAAACCCCATATCCATTGTTCAAAGTAAAGGAGAAATAATAACCTGAATACCTATTGGGCGATCTCCTACCCACCTCAAAGGCACAGTTAGTTATCCTTCCGGTCCCTGAGAGAATGACTAATATGACTCATCACGAACCCTGGACACTAAAGCAACTATCCATATATGTGAAGAAAGTTGATGGGGTTGTCCGTCAATATCCACAAGCTATTTTAAAACGATACCACTAACGTTTCCATCACGTAATTTCCTTCAGTGTTGTTGCCAAAATTAATTCTGGCAGGACAGGACCCCACCAGTGTCTGATCAGGATATATCGAGGGTTGGGAAAGAGCCGATATTTCTGTTATCCTATAATACTACTCTTACTAATATGTTGTTGCTTAAGGGGGTTATACACATTTGGTACATTAGGAGGTGTTAATTCTTCCAAACTATGCCAGGAAACAGGACCTGATAAACGAATATAATGGTGTGTTGTTGCTTGGAATAGTTTGGAGGAATCATTTGCTCCAGATTTACCAACACTGTACTACCCCCTTAAAACTGTATATCTTTTACAAGAAAAGGCCACACCACCACCTAACATGATGCATTCATTACCTCTGTTTGTGTCTCAGTGTAACTTTATGCTTCCCGTCAATCATCATAATCTTTCTTCACACTCTCACCACTTCCTTTTCTTCCTGTATTTTCCTTTCCTTCACATCTTCCTTTCTTATTATTCTTAAACTCCCCGTTTCCCTTAAATTCCTCATCTCTATATCTCCTTCTTCTAGTTTTTTCTTACTCTCCCTTCTCTCTTTATAACCATCACTCTGGATTTCTAAGATATTATCCTCTGCTCACTCTTTCTTCCCTCCGCCTCCTCATCCTCTTCACACTTTCTCGTATCTATTCCTTTTCCTATGTATCTCGTCCTCACAGTTTCTCCTTTCCTCCCCCTTCCTTTAACTCCTCTCCTCCTCCTCTACTCCTTACTCCTCCTCTCCTCTCCTCTCAATCTCCTGTTCCCTTTCTCCTCCTCCACCCACCACACTCACTCACACTCAGACACAACAAACACTCATGCAGACGTATATATTCCTTTGAAACACATGCCACGACGAAAGATGGGCCACCCTTCTATCGCCACCCCAACAGTCAGTCAGGCTCAGAGGGCTAAAGGGAGGGTAAAAAAAAAAAAAAAAAAAAAAAAAAGATATATCGAATTTCCAGGCAAAATGTTTACACCTGGAATTCCAATACAGAACTTTTTGTTATTGTGATGCTACTGTGTGTGTGTGTGTGTGTGTTCCATCGGGCAAGAATTCTATATACATTAAAAAAAAGAGAGTCGAGGGAATCTCCCACTTCCTTTCAGTCGCCTTCCAACTCGCTTTCTTTCTTTCTAGTAATATCGGTGAGTTTGTCCGCGTGTCTGTTTCTTCTCCCTTTTTTCCCCCTTGACTGTCTGCCTGTTCTTCTGTCATTTAGTTTAGTGCGCTTGTTTCTCTCTCTCTCTCTCTCTCTCTCTCTCTCTCTCTCTCTCTCTCTCTCTCTCTCTCAATCACTGAAGTTGTACACGGCTTTCATTACCAACAGCCAAGTACCCTTCTTTGTTCCTCCTGTGAATTAATGTACGAGTAATTGCAGCACATGTCCTGTAATATCACACACACACCAGTTTCTACCCGACATTGTACAGTACGAAACGTTCACCGACAACATTATGGTATCCCTGCATGATAACAGATGGCGTTGTTGTTGTTGTTGTTGTTGACGATGAAGTGCAGAGATAGGGTAGGGTTGGGGAAGAGATGATGATGATGATGGGAAGGGAAGTTGAGAAAGGGGAAATGGGTGGTGTTGAATAAAGGTAGGTAGACGTTATAGAATGGAAGCTCAGTTTGGGGAATGGTAGGATATAGGAAATGGAAAATGTGGTGAAAGGTGTTGTGGTGTGTTAGTGGTGTGGTGTATGGTGCTGTGAGGTTGTGAGGTGTGGTTGGTCAGAGGCTGGTATTATTAAACTTTCTCTTCGACGAAAAATGCTCTTTCTTCGCTCACTTCCCATTATTTTTTGTCGAAGAGAAAGTTTTAATAATACTGGCCGGAGACTCTTAGGTGTGTGTTGTTGCAGTGGTGTGTGTTGTTGTTGCAGTAAGAGTTGGTGTGGTGTTGTGGTAAGAGGTGGTATTGCAGTGAGAGGTAGTGTGGTGTTGTGGTGAGAGACGATGCTGTGGTGTTGTGGTGAGAGGTGGTATTACAGTGAGAGGTAGTGTGGTGTTGTGGTGAGAGGCGGTATTACAGTGAGAGGTAGTGTGGTGTTGTGGTGTGAGGGTTTATGATGTTTGTTCCGGGTATAGTACACTTTCGGTACATTGGAGCGCCATGATTCCTCTAAAGTTTGTCATAAAACAGGACAGGTTGACAAAAAATAATGGTGGCCTGTTGCTTGAAATAGTTTGGAGGAATTACTTGCTCCAGATTTACTAACAGTGTACTTTCTCCTTAATTAAGGCATGAGGTGGTGTGGTAAGGAACTCAGGTATCCACAGGTGTACTTAACACTCTGGTTTCCCAAAAAAAGATAAATAATAATAAGGAATAAATATAAGTCAAATTTGAGTAAATTAATTAACAAAAAATAATTACCATTTTTTCCACCTAACTTGCCCCTGCTGAATATGCTAATTGATCATTAACTCTTTTTTCTCTTTCTCTCATGAGGGCATAACAGTAGTGCCTCTGGGTGAAGCGACTTTAACTCTTACTGAAAAACATTGAGTTCTGGAACTATTTCATATTTCAGAGTTTTAGAGGACTAATTAGTATGCAAATTTACCTACAAAATCTAAAACCCCTTAAGATGCCCAAACTAGTGCAAGTAGATTGGAGGAAAATGATGTCTCCAAACTGAAGCACATTGCAGGATTTGGAGCAATTACTATACTCTATTTTGTCGACAATATTGGCCCTTTAAGAAATTTTACGCATGCAGTATAATCCCCATTGCAGGAAGCCGACAGTACAGCCGTTCATACTCTGTGCTGTCATCTTGAAAATCTCAGGGTTCAAGTTTTATTTTTACCACTTGCCTCAACATCGTGTACAGAACCCTATTCAAGAGAAGACGTATTTGTGTGTGTGACGGCCTTTATCCACAACATTGCCTTTACATTTTTATCCAGTATTGGTGCACCGGAAATCAACCGTTACTAAAACCGTATACGGACTCAGACTTGCACGACAATAAAGGAGAACTGTACTTTTGAATTGTCTTAGGCAAAAAAAAATATATATATAAAGCCACTCTAGTTCCTACTAATTTCGACGGCATCTTCAAACTAATATAATTTCAGACACATCACCACGACATTGTTCCTGGATGCGGCCCACAGTTGCAGTCGTGTATGTGTATTCGTGACCGCCATGACATTATCGCCAACCCGCCCATGTGGCAACGTCGTCTGCACTCCATGAATGAATCACAAAGTTAAAGGGAGAGGTTGCCAGAAGCTCAGTTCCTCTCGGTATTGTGGGCTGTGTTCTTAATCCCTCAAGCACTAAAATCGAGTAGCATAATTGCATTCGGGATAGTGATATTTTGGGATATGTTTTAAAGGATCTTCATCGGTTATAAGTTGACAGAGGTATAACACAGTGGGAATTGAAGCTTTAGGATTCGTGTAAAACCTTGAAGTTTGACTGGGAAGGACGGCCATGAGTGTTGCCAACCTACATCGTTCCATGTTACCGGTACTCAATATGGTTAAGGGGAGAACTTCTTTTTTTGGTAAAATGAAGGTCTATTGACTCCTCCAAACTAAGTCACGAAATAGGTCCCCTTTTAGCAACGTTGAGGTGATTTTTTTCCTGGGATAGTTTGGTGGAATCAGCAGCTCTCCAATTTATCAAAAAGAGAATCTCCCCTTATTTGCTCTATATACACTTGGGGGGGGGGGGGGGCGATGGCACAGGACCTACAGTACATGAGTGGCAGAACTTTGCACAACCTTCCAACTCATCACCAGAGGTCTAGGGTGTCAAATGACGTGATGTGTATTTGGATGAAAGAGCAGACCTTGTCTCAAATGCAAATCATACCCTATGCACAAATATTTTCATTGATTTTGGTGTTTAAGCATATCAAATCGTCAGCCCTTTCAAATACGAGTGTCATATTTATACTGTATTTGTCATATATTGTCAAACTTAGACAAACATTATAGTATGCATACGATACGGTGTCTGGCAGTACACCCTTATTAATATTGTATGGTCGTGAATGCATTACTCCAACATGAGATTCATTAACTGAAAAAATATATATCCATAATTTATTTTCCGCAGAAGCTAGCCTGTCAGATGTACACGTGGTTAAAAATAAAAATAATCCTTTCTCTCTACTCTGGGCATCTGGTTTTCCCTATTGTACGAGGCGAGTCACAGTCGGGGAGGGAAGGGGGAAGAAGAGGATGGATAGGGCGTGGTAGGAGAGAAAGAGGGACGAGGGAAGGGGGTTGTGACTTGCCGCTCATGAAGGGGACCAAGTAAATGCAAGGGGGTAGAAGAGGAGGGATAATTTTTTTATGACCCTAATTGTACAGGGGGAAAAGTTGGGTCCCCTTCTCACCTCCACCCCCCCCCCCCCCAGTCTGATATCACCCCTTCTCACCTCCACCCCCTCTCTGATATCCCCCTCCCTCCCCACCTCCCCCTCTAATATCCCCCCCCCCCTCACCTTCCCGCTCCGTGCCCTCCTCCCCACCTTCCAGATCCAATTTCCCCTCTCTATTTCCCCCCTCCCCTCCCATTATCTCATTTCCCCTCTCTATTTCCCCCCTTCCCTCCCATTATCCCATTTCCACCTCCCTGCCAAGAAACATACTACATGATTATACGGGCAGATCTGTTTTGTGGCATAGTTTGTGGGAATTAGTAGCCTCCAAACACCCTTAGTACCTGTATAATAACTACTCTTCTGACGGACAACTAAAAGGGATATAAATTGGAGGAAGAATTTTATTATCTTACTCAAAAAATAACTAACTTTTAATATATTCTACTATATGAATGGGATTATTTAGATATATTCCCATCTTTTTTAACCCAACAACTAATCTAATCAAATCAAAATCTAATCTGATCTCACCCACTCTAACCTAACCTAACCTAACCTAACCTAACCCAAAGCTACCAGTGTCATCCCTACACGTCTGAATACTTAAGACTATTCGATTGTGTTGCGTCACTGGAGGGGAATTGAAGCCGATGTGCGAGTTTGTGGCTTTGGACTCAGATAGACATGAGAGGGTCAGCTGGGTTGGCATAACATTGTAGTATATATAGCTTCGTAGGTTGTTGAGCATTGATTGTCTTGTGTGATGATGATGATGCGATGGGTTATATTACTTTATTAAGGGGAGATTATTATGTTGGTGAATTGGAAGGTCTCTGATTCCTCCAAACTATGCCAAGAACCAGAACTCCTATTATTACCATTTTAGGACGTCTGTTTTCTGGCATAGTTAGGAGGAATAAATAGCCTTCCAATTTGCCAACAAGATCATTTCCCCCTTAAGGCCGTTGTGATGAGAATAGTGGTGTGTGATTAGAGGTGGTTTGGTATGTGCTGTCACGAGGTATTTTGACATGTGGTTCTTTTTGGATGTGTGATAATTATGAGGTATTGTTGTTTGTAGGTAATGGTGGTAGGGGAAGGTCGTTTGTAGTGTGTGATGGAAGGTGTACTGTGGTGGTGTGTGTCTCGTGAAGTGTTGTGGTGCTTGGTGTCATTAGGCTTTGTGTTTGTGATATGCAGCGAGGAGTTCTCTATTGTATGGTGTTGTGAGGTGAAGTGCTTATCGTGGTCTGAGGAGAGGAGTGGTGTTGGGAATATGAATGTTGTGGCGACATGTTGTGACGTTTTATAGTGTGGATGTGAAGTGTGAAGTGAGTGAAGTATATTGTTTCAGAGAGTGGGACGAAAAAGTAAAGTGGTATCGTGTTATGAATGAATTTTGTTGTGGGATATAGATTACGGAAGGTTAGTCACGATAGAAATACAAAATTGTAATGTGTAAGACGGTCAGCAATGTGCAGTGTGACGTATGGGGTGTGAAATTTTACGCAAGTGATGTGTGAAGTCCGTAAAACCAAAGACTGATTGATTCATGTTAAGTGATAATAGTCGAGGGATGAAAATTTGCTAAAAGCTCACTGAAAGGGATTGATGATGATGATAATGATGGTGATGGCGATGATGGTGAAAGTGTGGAACGTGACATTTATAGCTTAAAGTGTGATGTGAAATGCAAGTGTTGCCCACGCGTGCTGCCCACAGTGTTGTATGTCCTGGTGTGTTGGGCAAGGATAGTTGTAGTGGCAGTGGGAGGAAACCAATGCCACCACCTACACTATACACCATATTGTTCTTGTACACTGTAACTTCCCACCTACTACTACCCCTTCACCTGTCCTTACCTACTACTACCCCTTCATATGTCCTTACCTGCTACTACCCCTTTATCTGTCCTTTCCTCCTACTACCCCTTCACCTGTCCTTGCCTACTACTACCCCTTCACCTGTCCTTACCACCTACTATCCCTTCACTTCACCTGTCCTTACCTACTACTACCCCTTCACCTGTCCTTCCCACCTACTACACCTTCACTTCACCTGTCCTTACCTTCACATTCACACATACACAGGACGGGGTAAACACACCTGTGGCATTTATTCTGTGCTTCAAGTGTTTTGATGTCCTGGTATGTCATTATATAGGCACTAAATTTTCAAAAGTTGTATTCAGAATGATTGAGGTTAGAGCGTGTCAGGCAGAGGGATTCGTAGCCTTAGGTTGGTTTATGTCAAATTAAGTTATGTCAAATTAAGTTAGGTAAGGCTATGTTAGATTATGTTAGGTTAGGGTAGATCAGATTGGAGGTTTTTTAACAGGTAGACTGGAACAGAATGCATCTAGACAAACTGCGGTTAGAGATGAAGAAGGAGGCATAGAAGAGTGTAGACTGGATTCACACATGCCTGTTATTATTCTCTTCTCTTCGGCCGATGGTGTAAATTCTGATGTTTATAGGAATTATTGTAGGATTGGCACATATTGTCGAAACACTTCTGTGGTTAGCATCAATCATCGATGGGGGCGTCATTTCCTGGCTCTTGCTCAGTTTACTCGGTTTACTTGGAGTGTGTTGGTAAACTCTCAGGAGAGAAAGTTCAACTCTTCTCCCTCCCACCTTGTTTGTGTCAGATATGGCACTCCATTTGTTTCATTTCACCAGCAGCAAATGAGAGGAGGATTTACCTTTCAAAAGCTTAATTTGCCTTGTGTCGAAAAATGGCATCAGTGGATTTGGTTCATTTCTCATACTGGCAAATACTCCTGTTGAGCAGAGTTGCTACTGTATTATAAATATTAGCTGATACATACATGCATTTTCTGCAGCATTTTTACTGATAAGATATATTTTCCATACATAAAATCTAAAATTATCACATGATATATTATACAGTACTCAATACAAATACATAACAAACTCTTTAGGAACTGATACTCATAGTATGTGTAAGATGTCAGATGTTCAACTATCTTGTGACATGAAAATACACAATGAAGGTGTACAAAGGAAGAATGAAAAGTTACATAAAAGATGGAATAGAAGGGAAGAAAGTATGATGATTGCAATACATGAATGAATGAATGAAGAGAATAATAACTGAATGTACAAATGTATATGTGAAGGAACGAAAGAAGGAGGGAGTGAAGGAAGGAATATCAGCAAAGGAGGCAGGAACGCTGAGGGGAGTGTGGGTTGATGTCTGTCGTCTTGGGCCACAGCTTATCTCTTTCCCTGCCTGCCTGCCTGACTACTGATCCATCCCTCACACACACACACACACACACACATACCACTAGAGACTTGGAGATAATGTATGTGCTCTGAAAACACAGACGAGCTTACTGTTTAGTGAATATACACACAATGAGTTTGGAGGTATCAGCGATAGCCTCCAATTCACCCAGAGTATGGTACTGAGTTTAGAGGCCTCAGGTAACTCTCCAATTCACCTACAACTCGTATATATACCTGAGCATCAATACACGACGTCTCACCCCACCTCACCTTTGGGCATAGCAACAAATACGACCACTGAAGGGGGAGAGTACGTGTATGTGATGAGGCTGCTGCTGCTGTTGAATATACCCCAAAGACAGTCATATAATAGAGAGTAAAGTAATCAGTGCTATGCTTTGGTTGGCAAGGGAAGAGAAGAAGGAGGAGGATTGGAAGCAGGGCGTAATGGAAGAGGGATACGAGGGTAGATAATATTAAGAGCAAAGACAAGGGGGTGATATGACTGCATGAGAGGAAGGGAAAGAGTGAATGGATGGATAAGGGAGAGGGCAGTGTGTGAGATGATTAAAACGAGTGAGTGAGGAGAGTGGCAGATGAAATAGAGAGAGGAGAGAGTCATGCGTATAAGGAGGAGAATGTCGAGAAATGATAAATAGATTGAGGAGGAAGGTGAGGGGAGTTCTACTTTATTTTTTATTATTTTTTTTTTTTTAATAAAACAAGAGAAAAAGTTGTCCAATCGAAGCCGTCCCTAGAACCATACACACACACACACACACAGAGAGAGAGAGAGAGAGAGAGATCCCCTTCACACCCTATCATCTCCCTTCCTCTGTCTCTCTATTCCTATATATAGATCTTTCCCTTTCTGTAATTCTGTCTTCTTCACCCTCCATCTATTTCCATCTCATGTTTTGCTCTCTCTCTCTCTCTCTCTCTCTCTCTCTCTCTCTCTCTCTCTCTCCTCTCTCTCTCTCTCTCAACTATATTTTCCATCCATTTCCCTCTCCTTATACTGTATTACTTACTTACTTTCTCTCTCTCTCTCTCTCTCTCTCTCTCTCTCTCTCTCTCTCTCTCTCTCTCTCTCTGTTTCACACACACACACACACCGACAATAAGGGTGTTTTCCGCTTCCCAGTACAGTCATTTTTCACCCCTAACAGAGGATCAAAGAGAAGGTCTCACTGCCACCTCACTCCCCTTCACTCTATTTTGCCTTGGCTCTGGGGAGTGTGGGGGAGAGGGAGGGAGAGAGGGAGGGAGTGTAAAGGGGAGAGGAAGAGAAGGCAGGGAGAGAAAGAGGGAGAGGAGGGAAAGGAAGGGAGGGAGAGAGGAAGGGATTGTAAAGGGGAGAGGAAGAGAAGGCAGGGGGAGAAAGAGGGAGAGGGGGAGGAAAGGAAGGGAGAGAGAGAGGAAGGGAGGGATAGAGGAAGGGAGAGTAAAGGGGAGAGGAAGAGAAGGCAGGGGGAGAAAGGGGGAGAGGAGGCAAAGGAGGGAAGTGTTGAGGAAGGAGGGGAGAGAAAAAGAGAGAGAGAGGGAGAGGAAAGGAAGGGAGGGAGAGAGGAAGGGAATGTAAAGTAAAGGGGAGTGGAAGAGAAAGGGAAGGAGTTGGGAAAGGAGTATGAGAAATAGAAGGAAAAAAGTGTTGGGGAAGGAGAAGGAGAAAGGGTGTGGATGAATTATTGGGAAAGGAGAGGGAGAAAAGGAAGGAGATGAATGTTATGGAAGGAGGGTGAGAAAAGTAGGGAAGGGAGTGTTGGGGAAGGAGGGGGAGAAAAGGAAAGGGGTGGGTGGCGAAAGAAGGGGAGAAAGGGAGGGAGGAAAGTGCTGGGAATGGCGGGAGAGAAAGAGAAAAGGGGGGTGGGGTAAGGAGGGGAGAAAGGGAGGGAAAATGGATTTGGGTCTGAAGGAGGAATGGAGAGACAGGGTTATATAGTATGTATAGGATGGTGGTGGTGGTGATGGATCAAGGAGAGAGGATGTGAGAGTTCAGGAAACATATTAGATTATTATGGAGCTGAGTGCGAGGGTGAGCATGTGTGTGTGTGTGTGTGTGTGTTGTTCCTGTACCTATAGGTGTGGCGTGTAAGATTGTATATATGTTTGAGAGTTGGAATAATGTGTGTGTGTGTGTGTGTGTGTGTGTGTGTGTGTGTGTGTGTGTGTGTGTGTGTGTGTGTGTGTTAGTGCGCATGTCAATTTATACGTGTAAAATGCATGTGTATGTGTGTATGTCAATTTGTGTGAGTAAGGGGTAAATATCTATGGCTGAAAATACTAGTCTAAGAAGTGCCTCTGTATTTCCAAGAGGTTGGCTCAGAGAGGAAGGTACTCGTGCTCTAATAAATATATATATATATTATTTTACTTTATCATTGGTGTTAAAGTAATTGGAAAAAACCCAATATTGGAAAAGGAACCCACAATATCCACCTCCAAGAACTACAGCAACAAGATAATTTGAGAGGGTGATTATGACAGCCCTTGTGGTAGGCTGTACGTGACGAAATGCCTGCTGGATGGAAAAGATGGGAGACTTGTGGTGTGTGTCAGAGGGAAATAATGGCGAGTGATGGTTGGTTTGTGGTGGTGAGAGAATAACGATGATGATGATGTTGATGGTGGTGGTGGTTTGTGGTGGTGAGAGAATAATGATGATGTTGATGTTGATGGTGATGGTTTGTGGTGGTGAGAGAATAATGATGATGATGTTGGTGATGTTGATGGTGGTGGTGTTGGTTTGTGGTGGTGAGAGAATAATGATGATGATGTTGGTGATGTTGATGGTGGTGGTGGTTTGTGGTGGTGAGAGAATAATGATGATGATGTTGGTGATGTTGATGATGGTGGTGGTTTGTGGTGAGGAGAGAGTTAGTTATAGTGATGGCAATATTGGTGTTCTTTGAGTGTGACGTTGATGTTGTGATGATGATGGTGGTGTGGGGGTGTAGGTGAGAGGTTAGTGGTGGTGGTGGTGTAGGTGAGAGAGGTAAGTGATAGTTGTGGTGGTGCTGGTGAAAGACTAGTGGTGGTGAGAGAGCTTAGTAGTGGTGCTAGTGAAAGAGTTAAGTGGTGGAGTTGCTGGAGAGAGGGAGAGAGAGATGAGACCTCCCCTTCAAGCCCTCCTCTCATGTTTTCCCTCGAGTTCCCATTTTTACCCTGAACCCTTAGTTGTAAGTGAGCAGATGAGAGCCTCCTGACATTATCCTCTCATCCTCCTCCACCCTTATCTACTTTTCTCTTCCTTCACATTTACCTACAACTTCATGTTATCTCTCCCTGCCTCCCTTATCCCTACAACTTCATGTTATCTCTCCCTACCTCCTCTTATCCCTACAACTTCATTTTATCTCTCCGTGTCTCTCTTATCCCTATAACTTCATTTTATCTCTCCCTGCCTCCCTTTTCCCTACAACTTCATTTTATCTCTCCTTGCCCTCCATTCTTAACCTTTTTTATATTATCTATCTCTGCCTTCTCTCCCTTTTCTTTCCTCCAATCCTTCTCTTACTCTGTTTCTTTTTCGCCCTCCCCTCCCCTCCCTTGTCCCTTCACTTCGTTTCCTTGTCTCTCCATTTTTTTCACACACTTCTTTTATCCTTCCCTTCTCTCCCTAGTTTGATTTTTTATTGTTGTTTCCCTCTGCCTTCCTTTCCTATCGTTTTTCACTTTCGGTCTCTCCCTCT